>NW_015148980.1:81404-104996 GCF_001465965.1 Polistes dominula | reverse complement strand
TATATATATATAGACTCCTCAAAATTCGATTCAATATGTCGGATATTTTGTAAAAATTATTTTAATTAATACGAATATCATATATTCTCATAGAACAAGACAGTTTAATTTAAATATAATTAAAATTTATCGACTTTAACAATGTTATCTTAAACAACATATTTTTTTAACTAGTTATTGTGATATAAAAAATACAAAAGATATTTGATACAAATGGTAGACAAAAATTCATTAAATATTATACTATTATCATTTATCTCGGATCTTTTCAGGATAATTATTTTTAAGTCATAAAAAATAAGTGTTTGAAGCGATATAATGATGAATCTTAAATCAGACTTATGTTAATGAAAGTTTATAATATTCCGGATCTCCTTGAAGAACCCTTTAAGAGGATTATGGTATATGTACTATCTGTGAGATAATTAACTCAAATAATTAAATATATTATAGAACAAAGTAAACTATGTCAAATAAAATTTCGTCAAGTCTTAAATTATGAAAATTCGTGTCCTCTATTCTCTATGTTAAGATTTCTTATTATAATTTCATATAATTAGATGTAAATATTCTAACTTCAAAATAGATGTAGATTAAATGCTAGTCCTCCATCTTCTCTACGATAAATTATATTTTACGAAAGATATGAATGTTTAGGCAGCTTATAAAATGATAAACGAAATTGTAGATGTAACATTGGTCATCGTTGGAATCAAATAAAGATAATTTATAATCATTTATAATAATATTTGAGTAAAATCACAGATAAACGATATGGAGAACTGATACTATAACGATTCATCGTTACACAATCGATTTCATTGAAAAAAAGAAATTAAAAAAAAATATTAAGAATTATTATTTTAAATTTCTAACAACAAGGAATAAGTTTCGTAATCAGCACGTGAGTTTTGAAGAGAAACAATGTTAGAAGAAGACAATACTGTCCTTCGTTCTCTTAACCTCTCATGCATTTACAATGTCAACCGTTTACAGTGCTGAGCTAACAAGGAAACGATGCAACGTATCTTCATAGAGACATCCCAACGAGTATTTGAATTGGCTTTTCCAGAATACTTGGTCAGCAAAGACAAGCGAATGTTTGAACAGTCGTCAACCATCCCTTACCCCAGTTGGCTATACGCCAAACACACCCGTAAGAAGAAAGTGAATGCCGCCTAAAATAACCTAAAGCGGTTTCATTTATGAACAAGCTATTATTTCTTTCACACTTATCAAGTTCATGTACCATTAATGTGTAAAATGATTTACCTTCATTTTATTGTTATCGCAACAAGATAATCATCACATTTATTTTCCACATAGAACAACATTTAATTCTGGAAATGTCTGACATTATTTTTTTATTTATTTTAATACATTATAATTTATATATTATTAAATCGTAAAAAATATCAACCTGATTTCTATTATATTTAGGAATATTTGAAACTATTAATATATTTTTGTTTTTCTTTTAAATATATTACTTAGTAAATAAAATTATTTCTATTTGGAATATTAGGAATTTTTATATTTTCTTTTTTTTCTATTTGGAATATTTGAAATATTTAAATATATTATTAGATAATAAATAAAATTATTTCTATTCGGAATATTAGGAATTTTTCTATTTTCTTTTTTTTCTATTTGGAATATATATATATGATTACACATATTTACAAATCAAAGATAAATTCAAATCTAAATTGATATCACATTTATAGTTGTTATACTACGTTGATTAGTAATTAAATCAAGGTTTAATTAAATTAATGTTTAATAACTAACAAAAAGAAACTTTTTCATCAAAATTTATAATACAATTATGAAAACAGTTGATCCGAGAAACTAAAGTTTCGAAATCGTTAGAGTTCACACGTTTTGTCTTCGTTTACGACGAGTAAGAAGCTTAAGATTTAATATTCCTCTCTCTCTCTCTCCAGATGTCCTAATCTGAAAATGATCCGGAGATCGTTTAATTGGCTCTGATGGTTCAATTTAACGAACCTAAACGAGATATATAACTACGTACACTTACGGCAAAATTATTTCCTTTCCATCCTATCTATTAATTCTGGACACCTGTATATATATAATATTGTAATATTATTTACGATATATATAAAATAATTTTTTTTTATTGAACAAATTAAAATAATTCCTAACAAGGAGCATCTAAACTACCTTCGTTTTTTTTTCTTTTTTATACGTCAATCAATTAGATTAAATAAAACAAAAAAAAATTTCAATAATTTCTTCTGTAATTTTTTATTTAACATTCGTAAGATAACACCACACGTGACACTAATGAGAAACTAATTTTACTTGAAATAAATATATTTAATTTTAATTGGCATAACTGAAAACGAAGCAAATGTTTGCCAACATATGTCGCTAAGTTGAAACGTAAAAGAATTAAAAATAAAATAAAATAAGAAAAAAAAAGAGACAAGAGTTAAAGAAAATAAAGAAGAAGAAGAAAAAAAAAGAGAAATAGTTGGAACCACCACAGAGAGGTAGTAGAGAGAAATAAAAATATATTTTTAAATCTGACTTATATACTAGCTAACGTATTTTCTACAGAATAGTTCGTTACGAATAAGTGACTCGGAATAAGAAAGAAGAAGAAAGGAAAATGTTGAATTGTATAGGAAACACGTAGAAAAGAGAGAAAGAGAGAGAGGAAGGATTTCTGCAGAATCTTTGTGAACAGACACTACGATTTATTACAGTTTCTTTAGTAGAACTAAGACTAGAAGATAAAGAAAGAAGAAAGAAAATAAGATTTGATATCGTAGTGTTAAAGAATTAGAAAAAAAAAACAATAATCTTAGGTATCTCAAAAATAATTAACTATATATTGGAAAAAATGAAAAAAATAAAATAAAGTAACAAAAACATGAGTAAATTTCTTATTTGAAATTATAAATATAAAATTATATAAAATATTTATTATATTATATTTTAAATTAAAATTTAATGTAAATATTAAATAAATTAAATATAAATATTATTATTAATAAAAATAATAGGATAAAAATGTAATGAATGAAAATATGTAAAATAATTGATATCTTATTAAAAAAAAAAAAAATTGATTTATACCACTTCCAAAATAAACAAATCCATACATATAGACTATGAAAAATTTAATATTATGTATTAATAACAAATTTTGTTTTAAATTCTAAATAATAATATTGGTATTATTATTTACGTTAATTATAATAATTTTAATTAATTAAATAATAATTTTACAAATATAATTATATTTTTATATGACAAATTGTGGAAACTTTTTAAGGTCACTGGTTCCCTAAATTCTTTTTCTCGAAGATAGTCAACAGAAGGGGAGATAAAGATAGTAAAACAGGTATATACAGCTTTTGGGTATTATGATGGTCTAGCATATCCGCATGAATAATAATAACTCGAATAAACGAGAATTCACTTACATGACTACGTTTTGAACCTTCGTCAAGTCTGGTAACCAAGTGCAAACAACGAAAGCAAGTAACCACGAATAAGGACAAAAGGAAAACTCGCTTCGATAAACATTACGAAAGTACATAGAAACACCATTGTAGTTAAGCTTCAAGCAAAGTCACCGTGATTAACCAGACAAACGGAAATAGGATAGTGTAGATGATTTCATTGTGAAGAATCACTAAAAAAAAATACGTCCTTTGTAATTTCTTTTAAATGTCAACTTCACGAAGAATTTTATTTTTTTTTTTTTTTACTACAATCCGTCATTCTAATCTTTAGCATATCTTTTCTATATACAAAGAAACGTATAAAACAAAAGTTATCTTATACTTCAGTTGATAAAATCATAAATTTTATTTAAAAAATATTTCGCGAATGAAATGCATCATAAAAAATAATTATTTATTATAACAAATATATTATTACAATAATTAATTTAAAAAAAATTAATTAATAAAATATAAATAAATATAAATGTATAAATTATTAATTAATTAATTAAATTAAAATAATAATTCTAATGTTTAAAAAATATTTATTTATTAATAATTAACGCGTTATTGTGATTGGTTATTATATTACGTAAAAAGTTTAATACATTTCATAATAAATAATCTATTGAACGATGTTTTTTTTTTAATTAAAATAATAATAATCAATTCAACAAATGTAACATAATTAACAAATAACAAACATAACATTAAAACCGTGAATAATCACTTGTACTATCATATAATTTATTTGCATGCATGCTAAACACGATTATACTCGTGATCGGATAATAATAATGTATTAACCAACACTTTAACTGAAAACATTCATATCTTGAAAAGATGAAAAATATTCTGTGATTTTAATAATCTATATTGGATTTTATATATTCTCTCGATAAAGCCCAATTTTGGAACACCCTGTACATAACGTAAATGTGTATACGTAAATACACATAGCTATGCATGAGCTTTTATGTAAATTTACGTATATGCCTGAAATATGTCCTATGTCATGTTTTATTATTTTTTTTTCTTTCTAAATCGACAAACTGTACGTCATTTTTTACCCCCATTCTTTTCTCCTTTCTTCTCTTCCAAAAAGATCCGTGTAGTAAATCTTATATAAGGCGTGTTTTAGATAAATCATAAAATATTCTCCAAGGGAAACTCAAATTTAAGTTATCACATTCGATGTCATTTTTCTTTTCTATTTTTTTTTTTTTTTATTTGTTTCCTCTCTTTTGTTTCATCTTTTGTCTTTTTTATCGCGTTCCATTTTTTTTTTTATTTTATATTTTTCTCTTATGAATATTTTTATTTATTTCATACGTCATATTATTTGTATTACTTTATTTATTATTTATCAAGAACACATTATAAATACACAATTAATTCGTTTGATAATATATTCACTTTGTCTTTTCTTTTTTGTTTTATTAATGATTGATATAAAATGTCGAGAAACAATTCTAAGTAAGGTTAAAGATGGAATTTAATAAAATAATCGGCTTTTGAATATGCAACATGCACGTTGAATACCTCTCTGGCATATCGAAGTAGCGTAGAAAAAGTAAATAACACGCGAAGCAATTTATATTACGTAAACATCAAGATAGGCACGTAACACCTGTCGATTATTAGTTTTGACAAAATGTTCCGAGGATTAATGTAATATTTAAAAGACGATTAGGTTGACGTGTAAAAATTTCTAATAGTATTATCATTATTATTATTATACTAATCCAGATGAATTCTTTAAAAATATTCGAATGAATATAAAATGCAAACACGAAATTTAGCCAAGTATAATAATCCTCTTAAAAAAGTGTTTAGAATAATAAAAGTTATAAATGTATATCTTCTATTTTTTTTTTTTTAAGTTTTCCTTTGAGAGGGAAAAAAATGAAAACAAAACTCTTGAAGGATCGTTTTAACGATGTCAACGTACTTTTCCCATTAAAAATCGAACGCTTAACTTACCACGAGAAAGATCTTTAAGTTTTACATCAAACTATACACAACGATTTTAATATTATACTTTAAGTACGAAAAATTGAATTTTTTTATTGCAACTTGAAGATGATAGGAAGAAAAGAAATAATATCCCGATTGCAACAGTATTCGCGTATAGGATACAACTTCTCTGTAATTTAATTAACACGACGAAGACGACAACGAAGAAGAAGATGTCAACGACAATGTTAAAAACAAACGATGATCATCTAGAACTATCTTCGTCGTAATTAGATTCTTCGTAGTTGGTAAAGTCTAGATCGATATCACTATAATTTGATACCAATGAACATTATAGGAAGTTAACTCACTCTTGTTTAATTGGAAAAGAAAAAGAAAAAAACAAAAAAGAAAGAGTAAAGAGGGACACGAATAAACAAAACGAAAAAAATACTCCAATTGATGAGAATTCAATTCGAAAAACATTTCTCAAAATATATTCCATAAAACATTAACTTATTAATTATTATTAATAATTTCTATAATCGAATTTCTATAATGTTTCATATTTATTTATTATGTAACCTATCTTATTAAATAACTAAACGTAAGATGTTTCATTAAAAATTTGTCAAAATTTATTAAGTGTCCTTTCAATAAGTAAAATTTTGAAAAACTTTGATATTAGAGACTACAGAATAATTTTGCTGAAATATGCACAAGCTACTTGCTTCAATAGATAATATAATCGATTTTGAGTATGTATTGCAGTACGATCATCATATGATTTCACAGGAAGGAACATTTAATACCAATTCGTATACGACCTTGTAAAGCTGACGTTTCTCGTACTCAATACACCAAAAGGAATTTATATATACGAAGAATCTGATTGCTAAAATCTAATGATGGTATTACTCTTCTCATACAACCAAATATCATAATATATAATAATTAGATATTAGTAAAATATTGTAGAAATAAAAAAAAACTAATTTCATAACTGACATCATTTATCATCTTTTAAAATTATGAAGCTTGCCACAAACGAAGATTATTAATCAACAATAATTAATATACTTACTTTAATCTTAATTACAATTTCAAGATTAGTAGATGTAATTATGTTTCTATTATGTTTTTCGTGTTATTAGAACAAACGTTATGTATTATGTATTACGTCTTATGTATTACGATTGTATATCCGATTTAAATGTAACTAATTATTCTCTTTAGTAATTTTTAATGTATTTTTTAATAAAATAAAAAAATTTATTTTTTTTTATTTTATTTTTGATCAAACGAGCGATTAGTAAAATATAACATATTACCTCATAAAAGATTTTTAATTGACAAACAGTAATAAATTTAGAAACTCGTATACAAGAATACATACGATAGAAACGTATAATATTGCAGCTGGTACAATTTCAGTATGATTTAATCGAAGAACGTTACTCCCGCGAGTGTGTACAGCTGCAACTTGCATCATTTAATGCCATTCTGAACCTCTGCTAACGCTCAGACTATATCTATATCATGGAAATATTCTATGGACACGTTTCCATGTTCTATGATAATTATTACAACACGTCCACATGTTATTAAAATGATTGATACCATATTTTTGCGAACTAATTTAACATATTTTACGTTATTTATTACGTACAATAATTTTACCAACAATTTAATGCATACTAATTTCTAATAATCGATTATTGATTACATATACAATACATTACGCAATGATAATAAAAATTATATACAATGTCAATTTAAAATAAGATATATAATATTATATTAACGTAATACTTTTTAAATCTATTTGTAATAAATAAAATTATATTAAGTAATCATTTGAATTATTTTTTGGTATTGATAAGTAATACGAATATTTTATGAGAAATACAAGTATAAAAAAGATGATAATTTTATTCGAATAATAATATGTGTCAAAGTAGATTAAAAGATTTCATTTTTATATTAAATACAAGAGAGGAGAATTTTTCAAATGTTTCTTTCGTTAATTAATTAATCAACTCACATTACGTTCTGTAATATTATATATCGCAATTATGTAGTATCGTGAAATTTGTAGGTAGAGAGAGAGAGAGAGAAAGAGAGAGAGTATCATGTTTTATGTGAATAAAAAGAAATTATATATTCATTATTGTACTTAAAATATATAAAATATGTAAGGTGTGATTTAACAATTATTACCATTACAAATATTTCAGTTATTTTATATTTTATTTTATGCATAAGCATTATGACACTTGTAGATAAAAACCAAAAATATATGATCATGAATATGTAATCTACGATAAAACTTTATCCTTTAAAAGGTTTTTTTAACTTTGACCAAAAAAAAAAATACGACATTTTATAGTTTGCGTGAATTATCAAACATTTTTTATCGAGATACGAACTAATCATTTTCCAATATTTTTATTCAAATATTTCTTTTAATCAGAATAATATTAATTTATGCAAAGAAAAAAATTTGTTTAAACCAAACCATCTTGAAATCTTTCTCAAAAAAGAAAAAAATATCAGATATGGAAATATCAAAACTTTGTCCTGAATATTTTTTTTTTTTTTTTTAATAGAAAATCAACAATAACGGATACGTATATTTGAAGTAATAATAAATATCGGACCGACTTTGTATTTTGATGAATATTTGAAATATGACGAAATATTGAATTGGCATCGAAGAAATCTAACATTCAATGTAACTAATGAAAAAGAAAAGAAAAAGCAAATATTGTTTTCTAGTTTGCGCCGTATATCAAATCGCATTTTCATCGCAATTTCATTCTGTAGGTAGACAGTTATCGGACAACACGTAATCCGTGTATCATCGTTGCACGTCCGAATCTGATTCAAAGCCATTGAATTTAGCAAGAGATGACGCGAAATCAATTTCCTAGGTTAAACGATAACAATAACAATTTAATTCGCATCACTCGATTTCGTCAAATGGTTTAATGAGAAATTTTGACCACCTTATGTATGATACTTGACATCAATATTTTATAAAAAAAATAAAAAGCAACAAAAAAGATATAAAGCTATTTAAATCAAATARATAAATAAATATATTATATTGTTAAACTTAATGAACTTATATAAAAAATAAAGAGATTACGATTAATCGAAAAATGAAAGTAATTATATATTAATATAAAAAAAAAATAAAACAAAGAAAAAGATATAAAATTATTTCAATTTTTTAATTAACCTTTTTCTCTCGATACAATAAAAAATAAAACATTGCTGTCGAAGTACGGTATTATTATATTTAAAACTTTTATTTCGCATGATTGATATTTGGTGGTTCGTAATTTATTAGGATCACGGAAATTAAAAAAAAAAATGTTACCTTACGGTTAGAAAACTTATAATTATCGAATATGTCATCGAAGAAGTAGGACAAAGTATTTACGATTAATATGAAGAAATGTGGAACAAATTTATTAAAGATATCGTGTAGATCGTTAACTCGATGACTTGCACAAAATAATGGGCAAAAAAAGTAGGATGAAATATTTCCTAAATTTATTTATTTATTAATATTATTTCTATATTTTTTATGTTGATATCAAAATAAATATAATACGCATGAGTTATTTTCTACACATATTGCATTATTTATATTTAATTCAAACAGCGCTAATTATATATATATTTACATTGAAAAATATTTATATTTACTTGCAAATATATAAATAATTTAATGAAAGAAACAAATGCTTATTACTTTTAATAATTATTTATAATTTGTTTTATTAATCAATTACTCGTATCATTCGTTTGATCAAATTATTGTTAAAATATTATATATCATTTTGAACATTATTTATATTTCAAATAAAATTTATTTTACTTCAGTTTTCAAAATTCTACCATCTACCTATTCGAAATTTTATGATATATTTGTTTTTTATTTATAATACTCGCGAACATACACGAGTTTACATATTCATTGCAAAACATTTGGATATGTAAATCTATATATATATATATTTGAAATAACATTATATTTACTTTATTTTTTTCTCTACGAAAATAGATTAAACTTTTGTTTTTATTATTTCACCCCCCAGTTCTATTATTTTGAATTTAATATTTATTGTAAATATAGAGATCAATATAAATTCAATAGAGATTACATTCGAACACATTTTTGTGTTGTATTCTCGTTAGAAAATAAAATGGTATTTCATGCTAATAAAATACACTCTAACGAGATTTAAAATCAAACAAGTATATAAACCAAAATTATGTGTATTTGATTAGACTCGTTTTACTATCATCGTTATATTAAAAACCAATTTTTTATTACGACATTCAATCTATAGGTCCAATTAATCTGTCTTTCTGAATTCATTTCAAAGAAATCAAATTATTTTTCTCATTAAAGGTATATTATTTTCCCCGATCCCTTTGAACTTCGATATTTAAAATAAAAAATTGATTATCTCTAGATTTAAATTCGTTAATAATTTAACTGTACTTTACACCAATCAATTAGTTAAGTCCAAGTTAATGAAGGAATAACGTGTTACACAAAAATTACTCCTGTTACAAAGTTTTACATATTGAAGTGTATTACTCTTTGAGAGAAAATAATATACAAATAATAAATGAAAACGAAAAATATACATACATTTATAATGACAATAGATATATTATACACGTGGTCAATCAATAATTGTAATCACACACGTGAAAATATTGTACGTATATTTTTCCCTTGGTAAAAAGAAATGAAATATAATAACAAAAAAAGTATGCAATAATATCTAATAATTAAATGAATTCTTATAAAACTTACGGGTTCCATCGAAACGTGTTGCGATTGTATCGAGGAAAGTATTTTGTGGGGCGAGGAGGCCCTTCCTAACCGGCATCGGGCCCACCCCGCCGCGTGATCTGCGGCACAGATCTGTAAATAAATCCAATCAATTATATATTAATCTTGCTTTTCATCATTTTCATGACAATACAATAAATATATGCATGTACGTGTTCGTATGTACTGCGAAAAATCAAAGTTTAAAATATGATCGATAACTACATTCGATTTGTATCAATTATTTTATTATAAATATTAAACATTTCAAGGAAATAAATGATCGTATTTAATATGATCATATTTTATGATCATATTAATTTGTTCTTTCGTGCTTTAAAAGAATATCGTAAAGAAGAAGAAAAAAAAACTTCAGTTTCTTTCAAACAAAAAAGAAAAAAAAGAAAAGAAATATCGATAGCCATAAAATGAAAGAAAACATTCTTTCAATCGTATTACATGTAACTCTCTCCTCCCCTTCTCTTTCAATACTGCAACTTTTTCCTTTGACATTTTTAATCGAATTTAACTGATGTGAAATACCCCATATATATATATATCTAAAAATATTCAATAAATAGCGCAATAAATAACATATCTCATGTCAGTACAGTAAAAGCAAATAAAATATAATCACCAATTGATTTAGTCAACTATTTTTACGAGCTGAATCAACACACTTGTCCGTTGAACTTCTGTATATGGTATTGACGTTACTTTGTAAAATTCGTTAATTCGTTAAATTACTAGTTAAACTTTAAAATAATTATATATCCAACTGTTTAAATTTAAAATAAAAAATAAATGAAATAAAATCAAGGGTTTCTACGATATTAAACGAATTATACAATTTAACGCTGTAACATATTCACACACACGTATCCACATATATATCACTCTCTACAATAACATACACAAACACTTGTGAATATAATATATGCATAACATTTTACATAAAACTAAGCACGTGTGCGTATACGTGAAATATATTGCTTACTATTCTAATATAGTTCTTAAATCTTTCGAAATTCGAAGATGATTGAATATAAAAACAAATTATGTAGTAGTATATTTAACAGACATTAAAACACCTTTTAAATGAACACAAAGAGGTCAATGTGATTACAAATTCGACAGAACGAGATTTTGAATAGAATAATTATGACACATTGAAATATAGACACTGGCTGAGGGGTGAGGGGTGGATGATGTATGTGTGTCTAAACAAAACATTCATCGACCGAGATACCGTTTGTTTTGTTATTAGCTTAACCTCTTATTCTTCTTAGCTTCTGACCAAACGTGTTTGCGAACGTGCTAAATGTCTCATATACGATCCTCAAATATTTATATGTGTAAGCATATGTTAACAATTATTTTTTTCTTTATTTTTTAATCTTTTATAAAAATTAATGGATAATTTTGGGTGTATTAGACTCAAATAAATTTCAAAGAAAATTTGATCAACACAAAACAATGTATAGTATAGGATATAAAATTTTAAAAAATGATTCAAAATAAATATTAAATTGTTAAAATTTCAACAAAATTAGATGCAAATTTAATTTTCAATGTAATTCTCTTTATTCACGATTCAAAAATGAAAATTAAATGATTATTAAATCCACGGTAATTCTAATGAATGTAAAACAAAAAGAATACTTAAAATATACTTCTAAGTACATGATTGTTAATGTTTATTAAAAATGTTAATATAGATTTGTTGTTCATACATAGATTTAGCAACGAAATAACTTGGTTGAATATGCAACGTAACTCGAGCATGGTAAGTTTCCCAGGGTACTTGTATAAGTTCAATTAGAACGGTAGTTGGTGGATTTCGTAATACAAGGAATGAGCAATAAAAGGAGAGAACGACCTCGGGATCCCAATTACGCATTGCATGCTGAATAGCCCTCCGTTTTTACAATTCTCCCTCGTATTTTCTCTTTCCTTTTATTTTTCTCTTTGTCCCTTATACCATAGATCTACCTAGTTTTTTTCGAAAGTACCTGTTTTATTCGAAAAGCAATCTCGAACGAGAAAAAAGAATCTTTTCGATGTTTATCTGTTCATATATATATATATATATATATATATATATATATACACCTACATACATAACTTCAAATCAATCGATGTTTTACATTTTTAAATCGAACAAAAAATTCGTTGTTTTTATTTCAGGCTATTAAATAATTTTAAATAAAAATTCATTAATTTTTTTTCTTCAATTCAAAAAATATTTTTTACTCATGCATATCTGGAAATTTATATTATATTTATAGACGATTACTTTAAATAATAGAATTTTCTTTAAGATGTTATATTCAACAGTGAGTAACCAACTTCCAATATAAATTTGAAATAATTGATATTTACTTGTAAATTGCAAAGGTATATTAGATACCTATTTTAAGATTATTCAATTTTATAATTGACATGAATTTTTATGGAAAAAGTACATTTTATTGTTGGATAAATATAATATTTTAATAATTGAATGATTAATAATTTTGATTGCAACAACAAATTTTATTATTCCGAAATTCGTTCAAACTTGGTATACATTTTTTATTATTAAGGATTTTTCATTCAAATTTTAACCGATTATAAATCAGACCGATCTTTTAGATATGAGACGGTTTAATTTAGCAATCCTACGCAAAATCTTTCTATTTACGGAAACGGAAGATTTCGTCGAGGAATCCTGTAAGTCAGCGAATATTGAAAGCTCTCCATTATCGAACAAAGTGCTATTGTTACGTGCATTGTTCATCGATTTCGTTGCTTTTCTGGAATCGTTCCAACTCATGCTATTTCCTTGCTCGTTGGAGAAACTATTCCTTTAGTTTTTTCTTACCTCCTAGGATCGTTATTGCTACCATTTTACACCGTAAACAAATACCCATCCAATCTCGTGTAATTATGAACCTTTAAATTTATAAAAAAGAGAAAAAAGAAAAACAAAATCCATTTTAAGATCTTACATAATCATTCCAATTATAAATATTAAATTTATCGATATTTTCTATTTATTTTTTTGTTTCTTTATACATATGCGTACCTTTGATTTAGTCACGTTGTATTTCTTATATATATATATATATAATAAAAAGAAAATCATTAAAGAATCGTCGTTGCACAACGCTTGTAATTTACGTAATTTTTCGGAATAAAAGTTGATAACAAATTCTCTATTATCAAAAAGAAAAAAACAAGAAATTTTAATTAAAAAAAAAAAAAAAGAGAAATAACAAGAATGATCCCAAACAATTCGATAAAAGTTTTTAGCCAGAAACCGTCCGGAAAGTGTTTCGAAAGTTATTTAATTTCAAGTTTACAAAAAAAATAAATCGAATTTTAATTTGTAATTCTTAAATGAACAATAATGGACAGATAAAGGAATATAAAATAAAGATAATTAGGAAAAAAAGAATAAAAGAAGATATTGGACCCTCATCCCCTCGAGTCTATGTAAAAAAAAATTTGGAACAAGGTTTATCGTTAAATGACAACTCGTCGATTTATAAATAGAGTTGTAGTCTGGCAATGTATAAAAATATCATTCTTCAGTCTCTCTTTTACTCTCTCTCTCTCTCCCTCACACACACACTCTTTCTCTCTCTTATACATTATTAAAAAAAGCTGAAAGAGTTATATTTCGTTATAGTGGTAACCACTGTAAAAACATCCAATAAAAACTTCCGTTTATTCCTTTGGTCGGATATTGATACATAAATATTGTATTATACATATATTCATAAATACATAAATATATGTACATACATATATATGCAGATACTAACCATCTTTTCATTTTCAACTGTCGATACCCATAATAATAATAATAATAATAATAATAATAATAATAATAATAATAATAATAATAATATAAAATAATAATACAAAACATCGCGAAAAGAAGTTTGGAAAAATATGCTCATTGGAATTTACGTTGGTTTTTAACGTAGGCAGAAGTCATACAATTTCTATGATTTTTTTCATACCACCCCATTAGAAAATATTATATTAAAGTATCTCATATTAAATATCTATAATAACCCTGGTCAAATCTTGCTGATATGTTTTTTTTTCGTTCGATATTTCTTTTGTTTTTTTTCTGGTTCGACTAATAAAAGTAGATAAAATTCATAAAGTAATTTACGTTGTCGTATAATTTATTTTTAAATAAATATTTTAAGTGAACATAACAAAATAATAGTAGAATAAAATCTAGTTAACAGCGAAAAATTTATTTCAAATATGAAAAGGTAAAATTTGTTAAAATAATAAAAAGGTAAGTTAAATCGTTTTGCCCGGTGAACGAAGTCGTAATAATGAAAAATATGAAAAAGACAATAAAAAATATTTATCCTTGGAAATGAATTAAGAAATGACGCTGCAATCTTTTTCTCATCTCACATTTGTTAGGTAATTTCAAAAAAATTACGAAGCAATTTAGCAAATAATCTTTTAATTCGAAACTTCGTCGAGGAAATAAGAGCAAAAGAAAATTGACCGTAATTTGAATAAAAAATAAATCTGGAAAAATGTCTGGTTGATTTTTTGCAATAAATTACTTATGTAAGTGGTGTACGTATAGTTTTTCAGAAAATTTAAAAAAAAAAAACATCATATTTACATAGAATCGAGACAAAAAAAATAAATGTACAGTTTAACGATGATAATGATAAGAATTCAAGTGCCGATGCGTTTTTCGTTTGTGGCATTTAACGATGCCCGTAAATTAATTACTAGGGTCATTCGTTTGAATTAAAAAATATGTTCGGTGAAAAATACAAACGTGACCGTACACGACCGAGATGTAACTATATATGGCATGTATATATCTATATATATATATATATATATATATATATATATATATGTGTATATGCATACGTTAAATTCGTACGAAGTAGTTACAACGCTGTGCAAAAGATACATGTTCGACATATATGCGAACTTTACCCACTCGTTAGCAATATCAAAGGTGATAACGAAGTTGCACGTATTTTCATTTCGTCGTTCTCACGTTTATTTTAACAAACTATCCATTACGAATAAGTTCAGATATATTTATTACCATACCGCAAACGAAAGATACAAACTATTTCTAGGAAATTGATACGTACTTTAACAATACGAAATATCTATATACGTATATAGTATATATGATATAAACCCGAAGATATAAAGTTACCGTATTGATTTGTAACAGCCACCTGTATCTGAAGATCGTGCAATTAAACTTTGCGACTTTAATTTAGAAAATTGTAAAAAGGAAATAAAATAAACAAGAAAAAGTACACAATTAAATACTTTCATGTATCATATATATATATACATCTTCTATCGATTGTTCAAAAGTTTTTCATATGAAAACTTTACAAAAATATCAATCGAGAATTATTGATTTGTATCATATTTCTTCTACGTTTAAAACGAGTCTTCACGAAGAAACTTATGATGAAAACTTTCTTTTTACGACTTTATTAATTTTTCATCAAATTTCTATAAATGTAATTTCAATTGTCAATGTGTTGCAAAGTCACTTTATTAAAAATTCATAAATTTATTTGTCAGTAAATATCTGAAATGGCAACATTGTGGATCATATTTTTATACACACAACACTATAGTTAGAAAATTCATTTTATTATAATGACAAACGATATTTGTTATTTTATAATAAAATAATATTTATTTTTTTTTCTTTTATTTTTGCAATAAAGCGACTTTTAAGACACCCTGTACAATGTGCTCTCACAGTTATATAGCCATTTTTACAATCAAAGAGAAAAAGAGAGAGAGAGACTCGTGTATCGACAATGCATGTATTTATAGGAAAAGGAATTGTAAAAAGAGAAAAAAGAAATAGAGAGAGAAAGAGAAAGAGAGAGAGAAAAACGAAATGAAAAAGCGTATGGAGCGTTATCCTCTCGCGAATAATTTTCATTGAAAATGTGAACCGTTCCGTCGATATGATAAAAACGAACGAATATGGAACAATCTGCATATACATGTATATATATATATATATATATATATATATATATATATACGTTATAATCATCGTTGAGATTATTTTACTGGAAATAATCTTTTTAACAACGAGAAAGGAATCGAACGAGCAACCTGTTCTCATTTATACTCACACATATATATATATATATATCAATCACCCAACACACCACATATATACACAGAGAGACACATTCGTTCAATGATCACTAAAAAAAGAAAATAAATAAAAACTACAAACAAGTATATCAACAAACAAAAAATAAAATTACCTAGAAACAATAAATGGCGCGTAAAATTGATTGATATATCTGAATGACTCGTTGATGAAATAATTCGTATTACGGTCACTGATTAATTTCGATGATACGGACCTTATCGAGAAAGTAGATCTCTCCTCTCACTGGCTCCGCCACATTCTCCTTCGATCACTCGAGAAATCACACTTTTTTGCCACACCAATAAAAAAAGAAACAAAAACAAAACTAAAACAACAAATACAATGAAACAACACAACAACCAACAACACCCGACGTGTTCTCAAAATACGTTTACACACGTTGCGTTAAACTAATGAAAATATCCAAGATAAATTGACTTTTAGCCACACAAAAATACAGAATAACGAAATAATTTGTTTTATAAACGTATTGACTTTATCGATTTATTTATTTTTTTATTCTTTTCTTCCTCTTGGACACGCGAGATAAAAAAAAATATGTTAGAAACAAATTAATCCGTTGTTTGATGTTAAAAAATGAGTGGGGGGACTCGGTGGAAGAAAAAAAATACAAATTGAATTAAATCTCGTTATGTGATAAATAAAAAGAATAATAATAACAATAATAATAATAGAAACAGAATGTGAGTGAGTTGAGAAAGAAATTGTTTGAAAACGCGGGTAGAAAAAAAATTGTTGTACTCTTATACCGTAAGATAAAAATACTTATTGGTAGAGCTTGCTTGCGATAGGTTCGCAGGCATTCGCGTAACTGATCGAGCCGAGGGGGTTGAGATTTAGTCTATCCTGACGGCCCGGGGCTCCCCTGGTGGTGGTTGGTTCTGACTTGCGCCCCGCGCACAACCAAGGCGCAACATGTGGCAAACGAAGGAAAACGAGTGCGCGAGCGAATATACGAATCTTCTACACACACATAGCAGTACACTATATTCAATTGTACGTACGTACGTACGTACATTATCAAAAAAGTACCTACCTCTATCTCTGTCTCTTTTTATTTTTATTTGTTCTTCCACGTTAAATAAAAAATAATTATTAAAATAAAAGAAAGAAGGAATTTGCAAGGAAAATACAAATAATGTAAAAACGTAGTAGTATTTTTTTTATATGAAAACAGATTTTTATGATGGATTAAGGTCTTAAAATTAAGATACAACAGGTGTTTCTTTCTATCTATCTATCTATCTATCTCTTTCTATATATATATATATTTCTATTATTCTATTGTTTTACTCGTAAATTTGATATATCACTATTTTTCGTTGCTAATTGGCAACTGGTGTTAAACTTAACGAAGATTTAATCTTCAATTTCGAGGTAAGTGGAAAATGTTCTTATTTATTACGGTTTCATTTTTTTGTAATTTTATTAAATTAACTTTATGAGTTGAATTTGATTTTCGTATATATATATATATATATATATTTGGATTTGTGGAATTTCGATACGTAAAAGGAGATAATTTTTAAATAAAAAAAAAAGAAGGTGTTTTTTTTTCTTCGTCTTCTTTCTTACCTTCTTTACCTATACTCGTTTGAATCTTGGAAACAATTTTTATGAGATATTAAAAAGGGAGATTCTCTCGTAAGAAGGGTAAAAGAAAAATGAGAAGAAAAAAAAAATAGAGAAAATGCGTGATTTTGATTGGTCGATTCGTTCATGTTTATTGGGACGTGAATTTTGAACGCATCAATAAACTCTTTATCTCACGAAAGCACTGCTTTTATCCTTTCCGCCAGCTGACATTTCTTTCGTTGGCGAATAAATTAGCGCGAATAAATGCAATTCCTATTTTAACTTGTCTTTTTTAAGCCTCGACCGTACATTAACTTAATACTTTATTTTTTTTCAGAAAGGGAACTACAATACAATAGAAATATATGTATATATAATATAATACGTAGGTATATCTTGCGTAAAGTTGGTACCGATCGATATGAACTCAACGATTCTGTCGTGTCCCCTAGAATTTCAGATTTTATCTCATGTCAGACAATATCTTGAATTCGTGTTATTTGAAAAGAATCTTATGTGTTCAATGAGATTATAATAACGATCGGTGTAAAAGGTAATAACAATGACATTTAACGAATCCAAATTACATTTGACTTATGATAACATAAACCTTTCATTTGATTTCTTTTTTATCTTACTTTCATTAGAAAGAGAAAAAAAATACGTTTCTATTTTTAAATTTAACAGCTATGGAATAACGCATTTATTTTTGAAAATTAAAAAGAATATGTATAGCATATACACGATATAACTTTAATTCGATTATACATTTTATTAACACGTCTATAACTAAACGAATTCAAAATCGTAAAATTCAAAAACGTGATCGTGTAAAAGCAAAAAAAGAATGTTTCTATGTTTGAGATTAAAACGTTTTATATGGCCGAGAAAAAATTCGACAAAGAATTAACTGTGGCATATTGCAAAATATCATATTCAATTCGTGTAATCCATAAAACAATATTTCACATTTTTTTTTCGAATGCTCGCAAGAGATCAACTATTTTTCGATATCCATCGTTATCATTATATTCCAATATCGCGAGTATCTCTCTCTCTCTTTCTCTCTCTCTCTCTCTCTCTCTCTCTGTCTTTCTTTCTCTCTTTCTCTCTTTTTCTGTTGATGTCACGTACGCTTTATTATTAGTGCGAAGAGGAAGGTATTGTAGAAACGTTCACAGTTAAAAATAGATACAGTTATTTATAGGAACGAGAGAAATAAACTTCGCTGCGATCTAAATTATCGTTCGACTATTCGAATCGAGTTATAAACAATTGCCAATTTGAATCAGATTTATGAGGAAGTTGAGGAAAATCGTATGAAATGATAACAAAAAATTTATAGCAAAATACTAATTTACGCATATCTCACATCAGAAAGATAATAATTTGAATCAACTATTATAAATAACAAACTCTTCTATTTAACGATTATTTATTTATACCAATTGACGATAATAATACGAGATTCGGAAGGAAATCGATTTTTACGAATATACTCGTATTTTGAGATTTTCTTCGTAATTTTCCTCTATGTTGCTCGACATTAAGCTATTCACCGTAAAATTATACTTTTTTGTTGCTCTCCGTTGTCATACCACATTAAAATTTTCTACGTTTAGGTATTCCAACCACGCTTGAAATAATCTAGACTGATAAAAACCATTAGACAAAATATTCACGTTTTTGGCAAGATTTGGTACAGGTAATGACAGTTAATTAAGCACAAAAAAATTGACGAAACAGATTTTACAATACTATTATTTATAATATATTATAAAAAGAAACACAAAATGAAATTTAACCATATTTTTTGTTGACTCATTGTTAGTCAATTTTCATTATTATCGAAACATATAAATGAACAAATACGATACTTATAATAAAAATAATTCTAAGGTTTTCTTTTTTTTTTAATATACATTTTCTACTTTAATACTCTTGATACAACAGTAGCGAAGATATTACAATTTGAGAAGACGAGTTTAGAAAACTCACTTATATATTACAAGAATGGTTATGCATACATAAGAGTTTTACTTTCCATATATTTCCTTTTGTAGCAATAACAAAAATAATTATTTATTATATATGTAAATTGCAATAGGGAATTTAATATATGTAGATAAGAACAGTCGTATGTTCTCTCAGTTCTTTAATATTAAATGTTACAATCAAGAACAACTTCTAAAACAATACTTCGAAAATTACTACAATATTTTTCGTTTATATTGGATATTCGATAAAAGAAGAAACAATAAGATGAAAGTTTTTTTTATCAGGGAACTACGAGTAAATTGACCAACGAAAGATCGAGTTCGAAGTCTTGTTCTGACCTTTCTCTGCGAATAAAGAAAAACAAAGAAAAGAGAAAGAAAAACATTCATTCCTATCCGAAAGAACATTTTAGAAATACTGAATGAAGTTTCGATGATAATTAATTGTGCTCATAATTATGAAAGTGGTCTAAGTCAAAATTAATAAAAAATGAGTTTATCAGTTATTACGCACTACATTATTATAAACTAAATAAATTCAATGTAATTTTCACGATATTATCAAAAATGAATCGTTAGATAATGTTTCTTATTTCAATATTGTATAGAATTCGTATAGTGTTCAAGTATAAATCTTTAAATATCTCGAAACAAGAGATATATGACTTACTTACATAATTTATTATGTTTATTATACTTACTTACATACACTTTCATAATTATGGGCTCAATTATATTTTTTTTTCTTATTTTAGCGTATTACATTATTGTTGAATGAAATAACCAAAGATTTGTCATTGTTTAAAATAATGATACCATAACCGAGACCGTAATAAAGATCAACAAGAAAAAAACATTTTTATTTTATTTTCCATCAACATTTTTTTTTCTTCTCGATCTTTGAAATAATGTTGTGATCGTAAAAGTTCTTTCCGTTGTTAACAAATTTATATCAAATAAAGTTGATAAGAATTCTTTACATAAGTCATCTTATTTCCACTGAAAAATTATTTATTTTTTTTTGTGTTTTCTCATGACGACAATCAGTAAATAATATTGAACTCAAAAGCATTTGAACATCGAAGTCTAACTTAACAAAAGAATTTTTATCATTTGATTTGTTCGTATTATGGAGGGTAGAGGTAAGGAGTATCATCACATATGCAAGAAAATTTGAGAAAGTCTCCAGCGTATGCTATAAATAATAGTTCAAAAACCTTCCAGAATGGCGCTGGTGTAGACAAAGGGTATGGTATGAACCATACCCTTTCTATAACCTTAAAGAATTATTATGAGAAAACGTGTAGCTAGAGTGATTTTATTTCGTGAACTGGTAATAGTACGTTTATTGATTTTTTATCATTTAATTTTATGAAAAAGTATGTGAATAACAAAACAGTTATGGGTAAAATTTGTGTTGTGAAATTTGTGCTCCTTTTTTATTTCTCAATCCTACTTTAATAATATTTAGCGCTTAAAATTTACCCTGATGCTAATGTGGCGCCACCCTAATTTAATGCATTTCGACGGACACTTTTCATATACACAGACGATACTTCTTACCTCTACCCTCCATAGTTCGTATGTAAAAAATATAAAAAAGCCAATTTACCTGCTAAATGATCAAATTGATATGCAACGAAGGAGGAATCCATTTGGAAAATAAATATTAAAAAATTAACCGATTGAAATATATTACAATATTGAATGGTAAATAACTTAGGCTGATACATATATAATATCCAGCTATTATATAGATATATATGTATATATTATATACGTATTCAGATATCATCATGTGCATCTTTTTTGAAATGTCAACGCATCGATATAGTATACGAGTATACATATCGTTCGAAAAATTGTAGTGAAATGACGATTATAACTTTACCTTTCCTCTTCTATCCCTTCCTCCGACACTTCTCTTCCTTAAAATTCTGTCTAGAATTTTGTTCGAAAATATTTTACAGTAAAACGATCACGTCCATCTCGTTTTATCGGCTTTAGTCGTGTTAGATCTATTCGCGTTCGTGCATGAAAACGGTAAAGATCTTTTATTTTTATTCACTAACGGTATATCCAAAAGCAGCGTTTATTTATTGCCGATCAAATTATATAAAAAAAAAAAAATCGATCTACCTCGATAATCAACCTATATATTTGTATTCTATGAAGAAGACAAAAAATAAAAAATAAAGTTAAAGTAAAAATAAAAAATAAAAATATATAAAAAAATTCATAAATTTTTCTAACACGACGTAATTTGTTTTTTATAAAAATTAAAAATTTTGTTTTGATTCACGAATTATTCAGAATTGCAAGTTGTAAAAAAAAAGGTGTTTATGTATACATAAACATTAATATATACGGTGTATGCAATTCTTTGTCATTTGATCTCTTCGATCATACACTAATCTCTAGGATTAATACATAAACGTTCAAAGCAAACAAACGATATTGTTGACTCTTGATACGTTCTAACCGATATGGAAATGCGTTAGAATTTGAAAGCTGCATATCGATTGATTTCCTAGCTTTTCCATATCGACGACGTATATGAACCCCATAAACGTTAGGTAGAAACGACGCCAGGTTGTCTGACCTTGCAGAACACGCGATCGAAAACTTCTACGATAGGTAGTTCCATGAAACGCATTAAATCAATACCTGTTATATGATATATTAAGTAAAATAACGTCTAATAAAATATATATATATATGAGGTATTCCACGTCAGATCGAACCCTTTCAATTTTGCTAAAACTTTTTTATCATTTTTAACATAATTAAAAAAACATTTTGAGAATTTTTACTGATTTTTGGCTACTATAATTCTGGAGTTGCAGCTAGATGAAAGATTTTTTATTTTTTTTATTTTTTGTACATGTAAAATCACGCGTTTAAATTCAATTTTATTTCTACTTTAAATAGAAATTTGATAAAAATAAATGGAGAATTCAATTGGAAAAGTGCATCTGCAAATTGGACGATTCATATGCAGGGTATTGTATCTCACTTGATTCTATAATTAATATAGTTTTCTTTTTGTTACAGGTGATCATCGTTGGATTTAACAACAAACCTTTGAGATCTTTTTCTATTTGAGTTCCCGAAATTGTTTCATTTTTGAATATATGTAAAATGGCATTTCTGAAGCACACACACATATTTTTTCACTAAATATGAAATATATATACAGGGTGGGGCAATAACTATTAGCACCACAGATATCTTCGAAACTATAAGGTTCACAGAAATATTTGCTGAAATAAAATTGCACAGTACGAAGGGGGCCATCCGATAGCGATAATAGTTTTTTTGCAGGTGGAGGTACTTTGGACATTTGAAGGTCACCTCCAATTTTTCAAATGGATCGGTATGTTTTTGTTATTGTATCATGATAGAGGAGCTTAAAACGAGTTCAACGACCTATCACATAAGGTCATTGAAGGTCATAGAAAGTACATAAAAGTGATAATTATTTTATCAATGGAAATTTGAATGGCAACATCTACG
>NW_015148980.1:65152-80599 GCF_001465965.1 Polistes dominula | reverse complement strand
TTGTCACTTTCAAGAATTGTGAGTTTAAACAGATTATAATAAATAATAACAAATACAACTCTCATAATCAAGAAAATAATTAAATTTATACGTAGTAATCTATTTATGTTTGTAAYATTTAACTAAACAAATATCTTTAGAACTTGTAAAAATAAATAAAATATAAAATTTATGAGACAACACATATTATCATTAAAATCATTAATTATATATCATAATATATAATATATATAAGCATGCGCAGTAATTTATTAAAACATTTTAAGGTTAAGAAACTAGTACGCATGCGCTAAAAATTGAAGCATGCGCACTAATTTGTTACTATATTCAAGCGGGAGGGAATGTGGCACTTTCGCCCCTGAAAACAGGTTCAAGCGGGGGGGAATGTGGCACTTTCGCCCCTGAAAACAGGAAGCAAAAACGAACTTTCGATCCATGTGTGAGAAAAAAGTATATATATCGTGATATAACTATTTTAAATTAGATTAAAAACTATTACTCTTATAATTAATATATAATGATTTTTATTTCTAAATAATTAAATGAAATAATTCTAATAATAAATTAAAATTAAATAAAATAATTTTACTCTTTTCATCGTTGTTTAAATTAAGTATGGAAAATTTTTAACATAAAATTAACATTAATAGAAAAAATTCACACAACTAATTATAAGTAAAAATGAAATAATACGAAACGTCAACGTTTTTATAATTTTTCTAAATGAAATGAATTAACGAGTGAATAATAAATACATTTATTTTCATTTACATTCAGCTTATTATCACGAACGATAAAATCGTTTGAATTATGTGATTAGTTTCGTTCGTTGTATTATATTCTCTTTCGGACTTTTCCGTTGAATGAAAACGTTGTTACAGGTCAGTATCGTAGTATCGTGGTTAGAAATACGAGAAATAAGAGGGGTCGATGACTGTATTCGCGTGCTTGTCTCTCATGAAGGTAAAACGTTAAACCAAAAGAGAAAAAAGAAAGAAAATAAAAAGAGAGAGAATATATACACAATCCGTAGGCGTTTCCAAATATAGATCGTTCGCATGAGAAAGTAAAAATAGTTAGTAATTTTTAGACGGATACCTTTTTAAAGTATCGCATGGAATGCAACAGTAATCAACTTTGACACATTGTACTCAACCCGTACTTTTCGTACATGAGAAATAAAAGGATTTAAGATTTAATATTTTCTTTTTAAAACTTTTTTTTTACGACATCTAGGAAAAATTTTATTATATCAAGAATGAAATCTTCTTATCTCTATAAAATTCCCCTGTCACAGTGTTTGTTATTCTTATTCTCCGAAACGACTTGACCGATTTATATGAAATTTTTTGTGTATATTCGGTAGGTATGAGAATAGTTTTTTACATATTTCTTATACCCCTGAGTGATAAGGGTAACCCACCATAATTATTTTTCCTTTAAAAGGATATTAAAAAAAAAGAGAAAAAAAAGACAAATGATATGTGCCTATATTCAAACAATGTAAAATTATATGATGTGAAGTAAGTGGTGATCTTATGTTACCGCTCATGCGCAGTTGGTTCGATATTAAGAAAAAAGGGAAAAAGAAAACAAATGTTATGTGCGTAGATTCAGATCTATCTATATATTTATTAGCCACAGCCAGTGATCCCATTCGTACGATAATTATCGTACGCGTACGATAATTTGAGGCCCTGTACTAGGGATCCTATAGGAGGGATGCGCCATGTACATTACTGGGGGACCGGAACTCGATTTTGCGAGCGAATGATTCAAACATTGAAATAATTATGAAATAATGAATTGCATCAAATACAAAAAAAAAATGAACTATATTTAATGATAATTAAAAATTTATATTAAAATAGAATAGGTTACACGAAAAAATTATTATAAATTCAAGCGGTCCCCCAAAATTTTCAGCCAATGGCACATGAGCTGAACATGAATGGCGCATCCCTCCTATAGGATCCCTATCCTGTACGATAATTTTACGCCCCTGTGTCGATCAGACGAACTAAAGTCTCTGGGATCACTGGCCACAGCAACGCCTGGCCGGGTCACCCCTAGTATTTCTATAAAAATCTTTTAAAATATTGTTGTTAATTATAACTAAATCCTTTGGATGAATGATAAACGATAATAAATAAATTATTTTTATTTTTTTATACGAACGAAAAAATTGAAAAGCCGAAGATCGAATGATATGATCTATTAATTTCTTTTATTTTTTTTATTTTTTAGTTAAAAAAGTGTTGAATTTTGTATGAGTAAATTAATCATTCATTCATTATTTAATAATTTAATAAAAGTTAGTTTGAATATGGTTCTCGCGTAATTCTATTAATTAACATTTCTCTTTGTGACTAAATAATAGTAATTTATTCTCTCCCTCTATATAACACAAAATTTTTCGAGAGAGTAGCGTGGAGAGAACCGAGTGACGAGAGCGAGTGAGAATAGCGAGTAGAGAGTAGTGAGTGAGTAGTGATTCTGTGAGTAGTGAGTAAGTGCGAGAAGTTGCGAAGCGTTATTGTAATTGTAATTGTAATAAGCAATAATTTGTGAGAATAAAGAGTATCTTTTATATCTCAAGTAGTGTCGGCAACACGGGGGAATTAGATATCCTTAGCCGGATACAGAACAATTGATTTCCCTACAAATTGGGGGCTCAGCCGGGATTTACAYCAAAAGTCCGGTGCTACGGAGATACAGAAGATATAGAAAAGCGGTGAACTTTAGAGTGAAATCTTGAGTTTGAAAATGGATACCAATTCATACGGTGAATTAACGGTGATGCAGCTTAAAGAGCGGCTTCGGGAGTTGAACCAACCCACGGTAGGTTCGAAAGGTTCATTTCTAAACTTATGCTATTACATGTTGCAACTAATGATAAGACATGTACGCGATGCAGCAATACGAAGATTACAACTTTGCATTGGCGTTAACGGTCACCACTTCGAACATCTTCTGTAATGTAAGAAACTTTATTTTCTACCATATTTGACCTTGCATGACCTTGAATAATAGCTCGTTGAATTCGTTTCAACATTTGCCATCACATCCCATTAAAAAAATATATAATATTCATTTAAAAAAATGCAGATGACCTTGAAATCTCCTCTATGCCTCCACCCACGCAAAAAACGTTCAAGCCAAAAAATGCCCCTCATCATGCCGTGTAAGTTGCATATATAAAATTTTTCATACTGTTATAAACAACGATAATATTCTAACTGGACAGAGATATTGCCCCACCCTGCATATTATATCATAAAAGTTTATTGGTAATAAAACACGTCTAAAGTATTATACCCTCTAGTAGTTAATTTAAACAATTTACTGATGAACTTTTGTTGTCATCCTTCTAAAGTTAAAATAGTCTCTTGAAATCTCTATTTCGTTTCCCCTTATAATTGTTATCTCTCCTTCATATTACTTTCAAATGCGAATAAAATAAAAGAATACGTTGTACCAAATAGATCGAATACAACGTTTAGAAGAGAAAGAACTTTATGAATTATTCGAAGAATAATTTTTTTTCTTATTTATTTATTTTTTATTAATAATGCAAAAAAAAAAGAAAGACATGAAATAACTCAAGTTTTAATTGCGTAAAATTTATTTTCCTTTAACATCTTTACAGTTAAATTCTTATTTGTAAAAAATGGTATAAATAAATAACAGTTATTATTAATTAATAAGAAAAAGAAAAAAAGATAAAAGAAATATATTTACCCTAAAGAATCGTCGTACGTGTTCTTTTTTAATCATCACGGAAAAGCTTTCTTTACAAACTTGATAATAACGATACATACATACATACATATGTATATATATATATATAATATATACACGTTATTATCACCCCATACAATGGAAAATGCATTTACGAGTAGTAAAGGATTTAACAAATGTACCGAGGATTAAGTTGATTCGAAAAGACGAGAAAGACATGGGTTACTACGTGGTAGATCCTTTTTTTTCGTTTCTAACAGAGTCTTGTTTGCTTCGCGTAACGAAGTTTTTTAGAACGCGTAGTGATGGTGAGTAGTGGATGGTACGACTGTTCAGCAGATCGTTACTCTTTATCCTTTTTTTCTTTTTTTAGTTTCTTTTTTCGTCCATCTTTCTTTCTTTCTTTCCCCTACTTCTTTTTACCAACCCTTTTTTTCGTCTAGCCATTCTTTTCCTATCCAGAACGACAACTTCTTCATGAATTTCCTCCTACCCTTCTTCCGGTTGCACTTCAACGTAGAGTAGAAATTGCACACCGAGGTTAAGTCTTTTCAACGATCTGGGAAGCCATTATCGTTATTACGTCCTCGTATCAACTACGTACATTTCAGGAGAAATTTTCAACATCAAAGAGAAGCCCGAGAGAGAACGCGTCGCATAACACAAACATCCTCGGCGTTTCTCTATCGAAATAGCTAGCTGCTCCCACCCCAAGACAAGAAACAAATAAGAAACAAACAAATAAAAAGAAAGATAAGTAGAGTAAAAGAAAAGACTCAAAAACTCTGTCTACCAATTCTTTATCCAAATTTCATTATTATATTTGTAGAGATTCTTTCTCTCTTTCTCTCTTTCTTTCTTTCTCTCTCTCTCTCTCTCTCTCTCTCTCTCTCTCCTTTCTATTACACTTCATTGTATAATTAAAAAAAAATACAAAAATCCGTTCAAACAAACATTTGTTCAATTTTTCGTCACTAGGGATAAGGCCCCATTTCCTAAAATGGAATATACAAATTGCCACCATGTTGGCAAGAGTTCAATAATAATTTAATTAATTAATTGTTCAAATTATGAATAATTTATTATTTTATTTTCAAAATGGACAGAATTTTCCGGTAAACTATATATATATATATATATTTATAGATTATTTCCACTTGTAAATTCGTACGAGTTCAACGAGTTCAAGTTAGCTTGCAAATATCGCGTCCGCCGCAGTGAATTTTTCCGTACGAGTTTTTTTCTTTCTACACAAAGCCTCTCTATAGGATCCTTTATTAATTAGGATCAAGTCGAGAGATGTTGTTAGTAGCTAGCTAACGTACCTATATATTTCATCAAGCCTCAATGCGTTATCGTTAGAACGGTTTTCAACGGTTTTCCTAATTGGAAATAGTGAATGACGACTACGAGCTTTTTCTTTCTTTTCCATCTTTTGGGTTCGCGTTTAACTTTCAAATGAGTCTCATTATCGCCAGAGACGACGATTATTTTGTCTTCTTTCGTTTTCTCACGCTCTCTCGATTCTTCTACCTATCCATAATTATAACATGCAATTGAATGAGTATATACACAACGGCACATGTTCCAGTTGAGTTAGTATTCGTTCGTGAAAATTAAAAAAAAATAAAAGGAAAGATGAAAAAAAAAAAAAAAGAACCGTCTATCGGGGTCGATTGGAGTATTTTTTGCCTCTTTCTTTCTTTCTCTCGAAATAATTCGTAGCAATACGATGACCCAATAAATCTTGACAATAGCTATTTCAATATTTTCATCGATGGAGATTAGCAAAGATATAGATATTATCAGTGTCAGTATTAATTTATAAATACTACAGTACCGTTATACCCCTTATAATTTGTCTCCATATATATATATAAGTATAATTATTAATTTATTTATAATTATCTCTGTGCATAAAATTTTATAATCTATATAATAAAAATTTATAAATATATAATAAAAATATAAATATAATATAAAACAATAAAATATATAATAATATAATAATAAAATATATAATAAAATCCGTAAAATTATATAATAAAATTTTATAATTTTATATATTTCATTTTATAATCGTAAGATTTTGTTATTTTGTTTATTTAACAACGTTAACTTCATATTTTGTATACGTATTTTGTATATAATTTACTTCGTATATTTTGATTTTTCTTTGATGCTCATAATTTTGAAATATCGTAGAAGAAGTTGAAATGCTAGAAATAACTTGACCGAGCGTTAATAGTTACAAGAATAATCCTTTGGAATCGATCGGCGGCCGGGTTAATCGAGCACAACTAGACGATTATTAGAAAAGCACCACCGAGGCCCCCGAACGAGGTTGAACAACGTAATCATCATCCTGGCATCTTGGAGAAAATGGGGCCGTGTGCTTATTCGGTGTAACGAACTTGTCGCAGCCACGACGTGACTCGCACGCGATAAGCGATTTCGAGGTAAAGTAAACGAGTAAACGAATGTGAGCGAGTAGGCGAATAAGCAAACGAACGAATGAACGAACGAAGTATCGGTCAATTTGAGAACATTCAATCCAGGTCAGCGTTCCACTTAAGTTTGCGGTTATCATCATCCCCACTACTTCAAGAAGTAACTTTCAAAAGGACATTTAAAGATCCGATCAATTGTTCCATCCTCATTAACAAAATCCCTTTTTTTTACTTGTTAACCGAAATGATTGTCGATATCAATATGGATAAATAAAAAAGAAAGTAAGAAATTTCAAATTACTTCAATTAAAAATAAAATACTAGATTTTGGATAAATCGATAATTCGTTAGAAGAAAAAAAATGGAAGGAATCGAAATATTTTTTTATTTTTTATTTTAGTCCTTACTATAATGCATCGTAACTTTAAATTTATATAAACGCAGTAACGTTCCTTAATATTTTTTAATGATTTATTTCATTTATAAATTGCATTTTTTTTTCATTACGAGAAATAAATTACTTCGTGTGCAAAATATTTTTTTGTTTTTTTATTTCTTTTCTTTTTTATAATTAGAGATTTATTAAATATCGTGTAATTATAAATTCACATTAGATGATATCTCGGTAAATGAGAAAAAAAAAACAATTTATTATAAAAGAAAAAAAAGAAAATTAATAATAAATTTGACTTCCTACATCTGATCTCATTCGAATACCATCATACGACACATTTATCTCTACGAATAGATAACTAAATAGATAACTAAAAAGGAGGGAAAAAACCCCTTCTTCCATTTTAAATATTCAATCCATCTCCACCACCGATCATCCTTATTAAAATCATTAAATTACTCTCATAATATTTATTAAAACATGACAGTTCATGTTAAAGATATACGAAACGAGAAATAATAATAATAATAATAAGGAAGGGATGCAGAAAAAAAAAGAAAAATAATCGACGAAATAAAATCTCTACGATAAAGTTGATTCTAAAAATTTCTAAACACGAAAAGAAAAAAAACAGGTGAAGTGTTATCTCCAATTGTGATATTTTTCTCGCTAATCCTAGATCCTAATTCTATGATTAAAATACCGATGCAGCTAGGATATTTCTTTAGTCGATAAAACATCCCTTTTCTCGCGAGACCAGTAGTACACGGTTACCGCATTGCCGATGTCGTGCTTTCCGTAATCGTACTCTACCTCATGGATACGTTGTATAGTACCCTAACCCCAGGTCGGTTGGAGGATGGGGAGGAGCAATGAGGGTGGGAGTGGGGTAGCATTCTGGCTCACTCTTTCTTTCTCACCCTGTTTCTCTTTCTCCCTTTTGAAGAAGGGGTGGACGACTTATCGACCTGGTAGCAGCACCAGCAGCAGCACCAGGTATAGGGTGGCAGGTAACTACCAGGCAACGGCGGGTTTACTTCAAAGTCTCGACGAAACTTCCAGGAGTCTAGTTTTCTCTTTCTTCTTTTTCTATTTTTCTCTTTCTAACTATCTATCTATCTATCTATCTTTGTTAGTCTATCTCTGTTCTTCCTTTTACCCCTTCATGAATCTATTCGAAAGCTGGTACGCGACCGCACCACCAACACTCATCATCGGTCTCTCACGGATAAGGACGCGTTGAAAGAGAACAAGAGGATTTCAACGTGTGCTAAAGGGACGGTCGGGACGGACGGAACGGTTGGGATGGGACGGACGGGACGGATGGACGGAATAGCTCGCGAATTCTTTAGCCTTTCGTGCACCGGACGACGACACGGTACACGAACGACTATAAAAGGTATTAAGGCCAACTCGACGAGTTTTCTTTTTTTTTTTCTTTTTTCTTTTTTCTTTTTTATTTTTTTTTTTTTTTCCATTACTATTAACTCCGTTATAAAACGAAATTTTAATTTCTACTTCTTAAACGATCCAAATTGTGTATTATCACTCGTTGAAACATTTTCTTCCTTTAACTACCCTCCTATTTTCTTTTAATTTTTTTCTTTTTCTTTTTTCATTTATTTTTTTTCCAAATTATCACAATTTCCATAATTATTTTCAATGATGTGAATTTAAAGATACGAATTTAGTTATTATGTTTTTATTTTTTTGTTGGTTTTTCGATATTGTTAACATTGATTTAACATTGATTTTTATGAGAAATTCAAGTTGGATCGATATTTTTTATAATAAATGATTTTTTTAACGAATTATTCTTTCGAGATACTTTTTTTTTTGTAAAATTACAAAACTTTTTCTATTAAAAATCTCAAAAAAAAAGTTTATATAATTTTGAAAATAATTTACGAACTTTGGTTTATATTTTATTAAAGAAGATTATTTGTACATAGGGGTTGTTCATTAAAATTTTCTAATAGGCATGATTGATTTGACAAGATATATTAAAGCACATCAAAGAAAGTACAAAGCCTTCTATGAAGTAAATGTCTTTGTTCCCAGATTTTCATGATTGAAAATTAAATGAAACGGTGACGTTTAACGAGTAGACAAATAAACATGACTATTTTCGTTGAATTTACTTTAGAAATTAGTTATCTCACTTTTTCTTTTATAATATCCTTTTCTATTGACTTTGTTGGAAATTTTCACAGAGTAAAAGCTGTATTTTAAATACAGCAAATAATAATATAAATAAAATTAAGGACTCTAACATTAATTTTAATATTTTAACAACCCACCATAATTAATTAAAAGTATCGTGAAATAATAATTTATATAATATTTTGATATTAGTTAAAACAAATCTACTTAAAAAAAGAAAAACTCTTATTATTTATAAAGCGTGTGTGATACAGTATTCAACAGAAGAAAACAAAAATTCATTAATAAATATAAGCTTGATCTAATAAATGATAACACAGAAATAGTATATTTTCTCAATAAATTAACAATAATATAATAACATAAATTTAGCACGCGTTAATTTTCCAGAGTTTATTGATACTTCGATTTTCGAATCGAGAGCAAAGGTATAGGTAAATATGAAGATTTTCCTTTTTTCTTTTTTTTTTTTTTAAAAGAGACAAAGAAACATAGTATCGATTTCCATCGAATCGAGGGTAGATATTTGTTACGAACTTTCGACCCTCCATATTCGCAAGCATTGGAATCCAGGACACGCTTAATCATTATCTAAACAACGTACGATCTTAAAACAAATATTATTATAAACATCTTAATACTATTGACTATTAATAATAATTAACAATCGTCTGATAATTATTTTAAACAGATATTTTTATAAATGATCAAAGATTATAATTGTTTTATCAACGACAATAAAATCCTGAGAACAACACAATGGAATTTACAAAGCTTAAATATATATAAAACAAAAGGTTCGGTGATCTTGCAGAATCGATAGTACAAATTTTCTTATCGACCCTATTTCATTTAAGAGAAAAACAATAGAGCGCTTTTATAAAATTGAAAGAATTGTTAAAGATTGTATCTTAATAAAAAAATAAAAAATAAAAATAGGAAAAATATTTAAAAAAAGATTTAAATAGGAAATTGTAGACATCACTAGATTTAAGTATATACATATATATACCAATAAATTGTAAAATACTAACAGAAAGAAGGTGGAGGTGGAGATGGAGGAGACTGAGACTATTCTAATCGCGTGAAGACTTTTTTATCCGAGCCTTGGACGACATACAATACATACATACACACATACACGTATATGTATATATACATATTCCTCTCGAGGGTATCGACGCGATCACTCGAAACATCGTTGAAGTTCGATAAGATTCAAGACGATCGTTGGCACACGTTCGTACGCGTTCGTTTGATGAAAGATCAGTAAGAGTGTCTCCTTCTCCCTCTTCCATCAGTGTCTTTCCGTGTGTCGGTTATCAAGGGTTGTATATACGTACAATATCGTAGAATAAGAAGTTAAAAAAGGGTAGAAAGAAAAAAGAAAGCGACCAAAAGAGAGAGAGAGAGAGAAAGAGAGAGAGAGAAAGAAAAAAGTGTTGAGGTTGGTGTGCTAGGTCGCGAAATTAGAACGTTGCATTCGTAAGGATCGCAGGTGTTTCTCCCTTTACCCCTTTAGACTTTATGGGTATGTCGAAGAGGGGATGTAGAAGTAGGGTGAGGTGAGAACGGAGGAGGACGTAGCCATCAATAGGAATAATACGAGGAACAACTATGCGACGGCAAACCACCCTTCGTACTGCATAGCTAGAGAAATGAGAGTGTAACGACCTTACACCCCCTCAGGTAGAACAGGATCGATGAGCTCTCTCCCTCTCCCTCCCTCTCTCTCTCTCTCTCCTTCTCTTTCTGTCTATCTGTCTATCTATCTTTCTCACTCAAATTCTTTCTCTCACTTGCTCTCTCGCAGCTATCCACTCATCCACGACTCGATTCTCTCGCACCCCCTTTTTCCTTCTCCTCCTACCCCTAGTCTCCTCTTCCACGGATTGACTGCTGCCACCGGCACAACCGCGGGTTGCCCTACTTTTTGATCACGTTTCGCTACCCTCCACGAGTCTGCTGCCTTAGTTTTTGCTGCATTTCGAGGCCTAGACTTCTTCTTCTTCTTCTTCTTCTTCTTCTTCTTCTTCTTCTTCTTCTTCTTCTTCTTCTTCTTCTTCTTCTTCTGCATCCTTTTCTTTCTTCTTATTCTTATTTATATTCTTATTTTTCTTCTTCGAGCTACTTCGAGATCGTGGCTGTGAACGATCTGTTACGCGGAAATATTTATGCGAGGTTAAATTCGCGATGATTTCCGGATAACGTAAGAATTCGGCCTATTGAATTCTTGTAATCGTAATTAAAACAAGGATTTCTGAATTTTGGAAAGACAAACTTTATTTAACACTTTACCGACCGGCAGTCGATTAATCGACTTTTTGTTCCCAGCGCTTACCGACCGGTAGTCGATTAATCGACTTTTATTCCACAGAACTTACCGATAAATATTGTTTGGCGCTAATATCATTAAAATAAGAGATTTTATTAAATTTAGTTATCCTATAAAAACACAAACATTTATCATATTACATATGCACATGGATGATTACTGTGGAAAGGAGTATATTATAATGATTATTTGAAAGTTAGAAAATTGTTAAAATATAGTTGTATTTTTTCCTGAGTTTTATAATATATGTGCCCATAATTATGAGAATGGTCTAAGTAATGTATCTCTTGTTTCGAGATATTTAAAGATTTCTATTTGAACATTATATGAATTCTATGTAATATTGAACAAACAAACATTATCTAACGATTCATTTTTGACAATATCGTGAAAATTACATTGAATTTATTTAGTTTAAAATAATGTGGTGCGTAATAACTAATAAACTCATTTTTTTTTTAATTTTGACTTAGATCACTTTCATAATTATGGGCACATATTAGGTTTCCGATTATGATATTTTAAAGCATACAATGATTTACTAATAATAACTAATAATAATAATATAATAAACTATTATGATAGTTCTACATATTTGTAAAATGGGTGTGTTTTAGTGTAAAGTTTGTTAGAATTTTTTCAGGCATTTCCAATATTAAAATTCTTTTAAACGAAGAATCATCGGTGCTCATGATCGTCAACGAGTTTTTAAAAATAATCAAAATTATTAGAATAATAGTTATTTTTAATGAAAAGTCAACCGAGTTTTTCTAACATCACATAACACTGACGATAAAACAAATTGTGTTTAATACGTGTGTTTAATAATTTTGTGAAGAAAATCTATTTGAATGTAATAAAGATCCTTATGAACACTACATTTTTTATGGTGTATGCACATAAGTGCACAGAAAGTGCAGCGTGATACTAATACGAAATAATCGCAAATTATGCGCATAAAAATGCGCAACTTAAGGTAGAAGTGTTGATACAAATTAAACATAGAATAATACAAATCAAAAAATTATTAAACATATTCAAAAGAAAATAAAATAAATGCAAATCAATGTGTAAGACATTTATACAAACAAAAAATTTCTGCAAAATTTCGGCACTTAAAAACGAAAACATAAAACACCATGAGACAATATTTGTTTCAAAAGCATTCAATCTTCTCTTAAAGGCATCTATGTAATTAATAATTATATAGATTATATGTAATTATACAGATATTATTTACAGATTGTATGTAATTATAAAAGATAATATTTCAAGCTTTAAACTGTTCCTTCATAAAAACATACATTTTCATATTTTATAATTGGACCAACGGGATATGATAATGTGCCCGACACATTGATGACGATCAGCATTGAAACGCCATCTTTGAGGACGTAATAAAAATATGATGAACGACATCACGCAATGTTACAGTTTATTCGTTATATCTAGTTCATTTTTGTTAATTAACATTTATACTATTTATTATATATATTTGATATATTATTATATAACTTATAAACAAAATTAACAAATATTATTTTACAATATCAATCAATGAAAAGAAAAATAAAAATTTTAAAAATTATTTAAAATATAGTATAAAACCGATTTTATTTAAAATAAACATTTTTAATAATTTATAGAAATCTATTCTACGTTATTTAAATGAAAACACATTTATTTAAATCTTACATCATTTTTAATACAAGAAATAATCATATAATATTGTTCGTATAAAATTTCATTAGATGTAAATTTAAAATTAGAATTTTACCTGGACAATGAGGTAAACAAAACGAAGATAAAAAAATAAAAATCGCAGCTCATGCATTTTTATAATTAGTTCTTTCGATTAGTTTTACATTAGTTTAATATATGTATACATATACAGCATTAATTAATAATCTTTAATAGTCGTCACGTTTATATTATACACAATAGGGCGTTTATTTAAATATTAAAACATATTTATAATTAATATGAATAACATATACTTGAAGTGGAACCACAATAGCAAATTTTCTGTATTTATGTATTGTGGAAATAACATAAATCTAATTATTATTTTGAATCATATTTTATTCGATAAAATTCTTCTTCTGTTAAATAAATTATTCTTATTATTATTTTTGTACTTTGTATAAGCAATATTAAAAGAATGATTTGTGTGGACTATACTATTTAATATATTAGCATTCGTGTTACATTATTTACTATTATACGTACCATGTACTATAATTATTTACATAAAAGATATCCAAATGACACCAAAAAATATATAAAATTTGATCAAATTATTACAATAAATAGAAACAAAATTATATAACTAATTATGTTAGATTTCAATCTGGTAAGACTTAGAATCAAAATCTTGTTTCTCTTATCTATTTTTCACATTATCAATAATAATCAACTATATATCAGGTTAATTGTCTTGTTTTAAATTTAATCGATAAATGATTGTATATAAGTGTAAACGTCTTAAAAGAAAAAAAATTTTAATTATATTTTCATTGCACTTTTTCACAAAGTTAACGTGACTATCATATTAAGCTCCAAATGGAGTATCTCCTTAGTAAAGAAATTTGTTTAAATGTATAACAATGTATTCATTATGAATGCTATAAATTTGTTTACCAAGTCATTTCATTTACTTGATGAAAATAAAATGCAAATGGAATAACTCGATTATCTTCATTAAAAGTCTTATATTAAGTAGTAACAAAATGAATCACATTTTGCATTAATAGAAATTTCATCATTTTGCAGTTTTTTACTTAGAACCATGATAAATCCTTTCAATGTCTTCTTACTATTTTCTTTTCCAGCTTTCGTTGTTTTTTTTCATTAACTTCTGGCTCTTCTTGAGGTGAAGAGAAAAACCATGGAGATAATATTTGTTTCCATAACATCCAACCTCCTCTTAAAGGTACCTGTATAATTTATAAGAACAATCATATTTAGATTTATTTTCTTTTTACTTTACAAAGGATTTTTAAAGGAATGTTTTTATTATTAAATGGAATAATACGTACCAAAAGCCATAAAAGCCAAAAGTAATTCGATACAAGTGAAAGTATTTGTACTCCTGATGTTAATATAATCAAGTCTTTAACATGCCTACAAAAATAAAAATATTATCTTATAATAAAGTTTACAATAAAATATACAACCATAAATAATTGTAATTATAAAAAAGATATAATAATATCTGTTAAAAATAACTCACTCTCCAATTCCACCTTCTATATTAAGATCTACTCCGGAATCTAAAAGTTGACCGGATTCTAAATAAGTTGCACGTGCCATATATGTCATAAATTGATAACTTGCAACGTATACAATTGTAGAAAAAATTGTTAATGTCTGTAATAATATAAACATTATAAAATACACTTCATATAATATATGAAATACGTAATAAATGAAAAATAATAACTCTCTATACTTACTATTATTAAAGTTGTAAATTCAAAGAAAACTAACATAAAGATAAAATATATTCCTAATGCTCCAAATATCATATTTCTGTAAAAACTTAAAGTGGAAATATTTTCTTCTACTATCTGTTTAGCACCTTTTGTTGCCACTTTGGATTTTTTTGTCTAAATAAGGAAAAACAAGTCTTCATAAGTATAAATAGTGTTATATGATATACAATATGTATGCCTAATAATTAAATATTTTTTATATGAAAATGTAAATAAATTATAAAGAGAAAAGGAAAAGAAAGGAGATTAAAACATGTGAAACAATATCATGATATTTACCGCCATTTTAATTTGTTATAAATTACACTATCTGTGAAGTAATATTTACATAAATATAAATTCGTATAATTATTATAACGTTTCTCGCACGAGGCTAACCTCATTCGTATTTTATACCGACAGTCCATGACATATCAGATTAAAATGAAAACATAGAAGAAGGGATACTGTATAGTTTGAAATTGACCACTACATGTGGCGCCATTTTAATATTTTAAGATGAATCTACTTTTCCAAGAAGTTCAATCTATGGTAAAATAGCTCAACAGATAAATTATCGACAATATACAATTTTTAAAATAAACAAAATATATATCTAATTAAATACATATATATATAATAAGATATATATATATATATATATATTATATATATATATTATATACTTTCTCTTTCTTCCTTACTTTCTCTTCATGACTCTTATTCCTCATGACTTTTTCCAAGAGTTCGTAGCTCTTATGGTTATAGTCATGACCCGACACACAGATCCAGCGGAGGGACTCGATCCGTGGGTAGTCCATAGGGAGCGCGTCAGTCTAACAGCGCCTCAACCACCTGAGCTATTCAGTGACTACAAATATATCTCTTAAC
>NW_015148980.1:18218-33185 GCF_001465965.1 Polistes dominula | reverse complement strand
GCTAACGTTCTCCCGGGAAGTTTGCTACCTAGGGGTAACGCTAGATACCCCTAGATGGGCCTGCAAGAAGATATTTGGTAAGACGTGCGGGTTAAAACCACGGATGGTTAGGTGGATTTACACCGCCATACTGGTCCCTCAACTGACGTACGCCTCTCTAGTTTGGTGGCCCGGCGTCGAGCGGGCTCAAAACAGGAAAGCGTTAGACAGGGTCTACAGGCTAACAGGGCTGGGAATTACGGGCGCAATGCGCACTACCCCGACCCTGGCTCTAGGGGCTCTGCTCAACATCTTACCTCCGCACATTGCGGCGGAGGAAAGAGCCAGAAGCGCAGCCTTTAGGCTGTTAGACAGTGGGAGCTGGAGACGGGCCTCCTACGGGCACGCATCGATCCTGTCAAGAACGGAAGACTTCGAGGAAATCAACCGTCTTGGGGGTGACTGGTGCCCAAAGGAGTACCATTTCCAGTATAACTACGAGGTCCTCTTCCCAGATAGACAGTCATGGGCAGAGGACCCAAATCATTTATTGGCACCCGCAGGGCCCGTCTGGTATACAGATGGGGCTAAAGCGGGTTCCAACGCGGGAGCAGGGGTCTGGTCTGGAGGGCCTAGGACCGAATTGTCCTACACCCTAACCGGTACCGCCTCTGTTCTTCAGACGGAGCTGTTTGCCATTTGGGCCTGCGCCCACAGTATCCTCGAAAGGGGTACTATGGCAAACATATCTACATTTTTAGTGACAGCCACACTGCGCTCAGACTTGTACACAGCACCGTGGTCAAGTCAGGGCTGGTGAAGGACTGTGTCGACTTGTTGACACGGCTAGGCATCACTAAATTTGTTTATTCGATAAACAAATTGTTTTTTACGAGGTGGAATTTGAAAAAATCTCATTTTTCCATCACGACAAGCTATGCTACTTTACTTTTATTTTTTCTTGCTGGGAGCTCCATAACAAAAAAAGAAATTCTTTGCAACAACTTTTTAGTTTAACGATATTAGTTATTTTCAATTCTACTTTCAATAATAAATAAGCAAGTCATAAAATTAAAAATATAAATATTTCCACATAAATATCGTGTAGTTTAAATCAGCTGTTAGCAATTCCCCTTACCGCTCTAGTTCTGAATTTAGCCACCAGATAGCGTATTCAAGTGCTAGAGATCCCAATACTGTAAATTTTCATTATTTTAATTTTCAGTGTCTCTAATAGCACAATCGAATGCGTACCACCGGTGGTACGCACCGCCCCTATAAGAGTCTAGTTCGGGCCATCGATGATACGCGCCGCCCGATGAGAAAGTCTGCCGCGGTCCACTGGTGGTACTTGTTGGCGTGAACGTGTTAAATTTGTTTATAAAATGTTAACGCTTTTTTTAACCGCTAATCGATTCATCTCGGCTTTTCATTGCCAACGCTTATCGACAGTTAGTCGATTAATTGACTTTTCTAATTATTATTATTATCTTATTTTTGACTAATATATTTTTGTTTAATTTTAATAAAGATTTTGTTTAAATAACAAAATCGAATTATTCAATCTCTTCCATAGGCCGCGGCCTCTTTCAAGGTAGTAACCAATGATGGTGAGTTTTTACCAAACTGAACCGATACAGAATCCAGTGATGGCGCCGAATTTGGAAACAATGAAACCGGTGAAGAACCTAGTATGTAGCCCGGATCTTTCAGTCTTCGGTTCGGCAACGTGTACCACGGCTGCTGCTTCTGCCGTAACCGAATTCGTGGAAAATCTTACAAATAGCAACGACAATAAGGCCTACCAATGCTCGGTCTGCCAAAAAATTTTTGATCAAAAAAATTTATATCTGTGTCACTTACGCATACACAGTAAGGAGGGAGAAGATCCTTATCAGTGTGACAAATGTGACAAAACGTTTGCGGTACCGGCGCGTTTGACCAGACATTACAGGACTCACACGGGTGAAAAACCCTTTCAGTGCGATTTTTGCAACAAGTCATTCTCCGTGAAGGAAAATCTTAGCGTTCATCGGAGGATTCATACAAAGGAACGACCATACAAGTGCGACGTTTGTCAACGTGCCTTCGAGCACAGCGGCAAACTCCATCGTCATATGCGAATTCACACAGGAGAACGTCCACACAAATGTACTGTTTGCGATAAAACGTTCATACAAAGTGGTCAATTGGTAATACACATGCGTACACATACCGGCGAAAAACCATACGTATGTACGATCTGTAGCAAGGGATTTACCTGTTCAAAGCAACTAAAAGTGCATACTCGCACCCATACCGGGGAAAAGCCTTATACTTGCGATATATGTGGCAAGTCATTCGGATATAATCATGTATTGAAGCTCCATCAAGTAGCACATTATGGTGAAAAAGTCTATAAGTGCACGCTATGTTACGAAACATTTAGTTCGAAAAAAAATATGGAAGTTCACATAAAATCACACTCGGACTCATCCTCATCATCCTCCTCATCCTCATCCTCCTCATCCTCATCCTCATCCTCATCCTCATCCTCATCCTCATCCTCATGTTCATCAGCTCAATTATCTCCTCCTTTGTTATCATCATCTTCATCATCATCATCATTATCATCATTATCATCATCATCGTCGTCGTCGTCGTCGTCGTCGTCGTCATCTTCCTTATCTTCGTCATCTTCGTTTTCGTCTTTATCCTCGGTATCGAGCGGAATCTCTTCCGCTAGAGACTCACCGATCGAATCAATCATGGAATGTTCGGAAAACAATTCTGTTATTCTTCCTAACCTACCACCCACGCCTCCTATTATTCCTAACAGAAGCAATAAGGAATTTCTGTGCAAAAACGTAGAAAACATAGCAAGTAATTCGCGTGAAGTATATCCGAATCAACAACATTTATATTACGGTTTAACAAGTAAACAATATTCAGATTCGATGGCTTTATTGAATGGAGGAATTCTCGAAGAAAGAGCAACGATTCATCAGATTCAAACAAGCAACGAACAAAAAACGGTTCATCAGATTCAAACAAACCATGAACATCAGTCCCATGTCCTCCTTTATTCCGACATATCCTTAAGTCCTTACCCAATAACCGAGTTCTTATTACCAAGCTCAGAAAGTGAACTTGTTGGTAATAAATGTTCATCCCTAATGCATTTACCCGGAAACGTTGCACGTAGAAGAGTTGAGGCAGCTTTGGAGGCTGTTGAAGAAGAAAGTCAACGGGAATATGGAATGAATGTGAAAAAAGAAGAACAAATATTAACACCTCCAAGTAGCAACCCTGTCAGTCCAGTACCCTCACCGGATCCTCTCGATCTTGCTATACCCGTAAAGGAAACATTAATTTTACCGCCAAGGAAACGTTGCAAAATGATTCTTGAATCAATGGAAAGTGAGAGAAGCGCGAATCTTCTTTGCTCACAAAGACAGTATTCGGTTATTCAATTTGCAGATGCCGCCGTCAGTTAATTTTATGTAACAACGAAAGTAATATTATAAATAAAAAATGAAATTATTGAAAATGAAACTAATGAAAATGAAATAAAATAGAACAAAAGACAAATAAACAAACAAACGAAAATAAAGTAAAACCGATAGAATTTAATCTCGCAAAAAACTTAGAGAACAACAGAGCATCGTCTTCTAAAAAGACTTTCGGTGATATTATTCCATATGGACTCTTCTAAGTGTGTGTAATATGAACTCTCAAAATACGAACATCTAAACAAAAATAATGCAGGTTTTTCGGTAATCATAGTTAATCCTTCGTCAGACAAATTGCCTTCCTTTAAACACGTACAGAGTACAAAAAAAAAAATGCAGAGGTACGAATTATTACGATATGGCACTGATATTTGTGAATGCGTGTGTGCGTATATGTGTGAAAAGAAAATTCGATACGATCGTTTAGAGCTGTATAATATTTTAAATAGATGCATGTGCGTCAATTTTGATAATTATCCGAAAGTATCGAAATTTGCTATAATATTAAATATATGCATGTATCATGTATATATACATACACATGAGATAATATTTCGTCAATTTATTTTTTTTTTTTTTTAAATATAAAATAAGCGGTTAACAGTACTCAATACTGTTAACAGATGAACAAAAATGGAAAATTTTTTTCTTAACGATTGTGATTAAACAAAACTGTTCAAAAAAAATTGGATCATTCTACCTTAAAGAAAAAAAAAAGACAGCTTCTACGAAAGAAGCTGCGTCACTACCTCGGAAATTGTAATTGTATTGATTCTTTGTGAGAATAATTTATTCACCCCTCTTTTCAGGGGTATAGGATTTCAGGCTGGAAGGAATAATGTCCAGTTTTTGTAATGTTAGTACGAGTATGAAATTTCTGTATTAATCTTCTTTCCTTTTCCACGCGAACTAAACTCTAATAGTTTAAATATAAATGGGCATTCGTTTGATGTACATCTGCCATGAATAAGTCTGATGTCAGTCTGTTTTGATTTAAATAATTTCTCATTTCACGATGTAAGAATTACATGTTATATATATATATTAATTACGTATTATACGAGTATATAAAATGTAAAAACAAGAATACGAAAAATAATATGAATACAACGCACAATAATGTTGCTCAAGTTTTGTCATTTTATATATATCTCGTTTAATGTAATTATATCGTTCCTTAATATTTCTGAACATTGTTCATTATATATATATATATTTATATATACGTACGTACGTAAAGAGACGATGTAAATTAAGATTAAGTCGCCTTGTATTTGCTACGATAGATGCCTCTATGTCGTAGATTCGAGCGGTACTACTGTTATTATCAAAGTTCTGCTAAATTCCTGCCAACTGCAATTTCTCAATTGCACTATTTTAAAATGTCCTAATTATGCAAAGAGAATACAAGATTCTCTCACAAACAAACTGCAAAGCAAAAGAAGAAAAAAAAAGAAAAGAAAGAAAAATAATAGATTTAAAATTTTTGACGATATTTTGATACATTTAAAAAAGAAAAAGAAAAAAGAATATAGAAAAAAAAAATAAGAAATGATAGAGATTAAATAAACATCGTTCATATTAATAAAATGACTTTGCAAAATAATTATCGGGTACAACCAGAGTATATAAGATTTTCCGGTATTGATAAAATACATTATAATGTAAATAAGACACCAAATAATATTGTATCACTGTGATAAGGTTCTTGCACTAATTACCTAGTTACGCTCTATTCAAACAAGGTAAATAATTAAAAGAAAAAAAAGAAAAACACAAAGTAAGAAAAGAAAACCGAGTTACACTGCCCAGCATTAAAAACGTATGCATATATAAATAATATATACATAAAAGAAGACAAAAGTACTGTCATAAGTGAGAATAATCTTATTAAAATTATTATGCCGGCCAGCCCGAAGTAATGTGCAAAACAGTCCCGGACTGGTTCGGGGACAACCGAAGTCAACTACTGACTTCATAAAACATATATATATATATATATATATATATTAAAATTATTATTATATGAGAAATTATTTCGTATAGACCTAATTTAATTTTACAATTTAGAGTGTATTGTGTAAACGCAGGTATGAATGGAAGAAAGTTAGGAAAAGTTGATGAAGATTAAGCAAAAAAAAAAAAGGAAAGAAATATGAAAGACAAAACATTAAAATAATGAAAGAACGAATTGCTTGCATAAGTGAGACGGCAAAGTTGAAACTTTTGAATATAATTTGTACAGAAGGTTCTTATAGATATAAACGAAAACCAAAAAACACATGCGAAAAATAACAAAGAATTTTCATCGTTGAACATTTATGTCGTAAAACTTACAGGTCATTCGTTCTATCGGCAAATTATTTGAATATTGTATCACGACCATATAGCGCACATTAGATTTAATTTCAAAACCCTTTAAATTTCATAGCAATATCCTGATGTAGTAAACATGTACATATAGATATTTTATACATAATTAACAATTTTATTATTATTATATGACAATTACTATTTTATATTACTATTTTATATTATTATTATTATAATTATTATTAAATATATATATCCTTGTACTTTTTCGATGTTGAACGTCGAACGTCGAAAATAATAAAGTCATTCGACGTTGTACGTTGAAAAAGAAGGCAAGCTATAACATAAAAAAAAAAAAATAAAAAAAAGAATCCTTCATTAGATATATGTACTTATAGTTAGGAAACATTATGAATTACAATCACGTCAATGAATTCTATTGTAATTTCATATGTTTAATGCGTATATATCTATATATATTAAGTGTAGAAATTAATTGGAAATGATTTCTATGCGTTAGTGATTCTGTGATTCTTCTACATGAACTACATAATTTGCAATTACTTTGATCCATTATTTGACCAATTGTCGAATTTTTTTTGACGAAAAAAGAATAATGACGATTATGGTGCAATGAATTGAACCCATTTGCATCATAGTGCGGAATAATCCACGAACCCGAGACTATTCACTATTACCATTATAATCCGCATAAAAAATGTTGATTTTTCTATCAGTGAGAATTTGAGTAACTCAGTAATTAGTTGTAAGTTTAATGTCTCGGATGTTTGAGCAAGGAAGACTAATTCTATTCTAGTCATGATGCACAAATGGGTTAATTAATTGATTAATGAATAACTATCCTTGTCGTCAAAGTATTGGGTTGTTCGGAAAGTTATTTCGTTTTATTCACAACACGTGTTTCACGTGTTGTTATTTGCCGATTTGCATTAATTAATGTCAAAATTTTGTCAGAAAAAAAAAACGAAATTACTTTTCGAACAACCCAATAAGTATTAATGCATAAGTAAGGGTTTCGTCTATCTATGCACACCAATTGTTAAAAACGAGGCTTCAGTAGGGCTTAAACAAGTTGATCCTATGTCCCTAAACTTAGATAAAAATTAACTTCTATTCGGCAGATCATATACTGACTGGTATTGGAGACGAAGAAGTAGGAAAATTGATTAACGAATAATTATCCTTCTCTCGTCAAAGTACATTTAATTAATTGGTACATCTAATATATATATGGACATATATACGCATATAATTCCAAATCCGAAAACAGATTTATCTCTCTTTGTATTTTCTTCTTCTTCTTTAGTGTCGTTTATTTTATTTATCTTTAAAATCGCTTATAATATAAGTAGTATTTAATATATCGCTAGGTGCTACAAAAAGCCGAGCAAAAATTTTCTTTATAATTATTTATTTGTCGCTAATAGTCCTCCGATGATTGATGCTACATTAACCCCTTAAAGTGGTCCAAATGGTATTTTACGTTCAGTCATAATTGTGTTCCATAAAGGCTTAAATATAGCTATATAAAAAAAAAAGAAAAAAACATTTATTTAATTTTTGATAGGTTTAGGTAGGTTCTTAAAGCTGATTTAATTAACAAATCGACTGATAATGAGTCTGGGTGAATGCATTTCTCCGATTTTGTTTTGTTTTAAGTTTTTTTTTTTTAATTTTTTAATTTGCATTGAATAACAAAATTAGCTATATTCGCGTTGACAAGGTTGAGAGTGAAGGAGGTAGAAGCAGGGTTGTAGGACGACGATGTTGTACATCGAATCCGACACTCCCCTGGGTACCGGGCCCAGGGAGTCTTTGGAAGATTTTTCCTCCTGTCGAGAAAAATAAAAAAAAAAAANGACTGTTGTGAAAAAAGTTCCTGAAGTAAAAACTAAAAATTTACAATCAAATTGATGAAAGAACTCTCAGAGATCTACGGTTTAGCAGTCAGAAGACCTTTGAATTCTTCATAGGATATGCGTAACGAGATTTGGGCAGGATACTACCACAAAATTTTGACTGATGCCAAGCCAAAGCATTCTAAGTGTTCCATCGACTGGTGAAAGTACCTTAAATCTAAGGCACATGGCACCTAAACACATGTTTAACGGCAAAAAAGTTGTTGAAATTGCGTGCAAAATTTCGGCATGTATCTTCAACGAAGAATTCCGAACAGTGATGAAGATAAAGGAAACGATGGGCATGAAACTTGGGCCAGGAGCGATCGACTTTGCTAAAAGACGCGACGACCGACGTATCGAATCTGCGAACCGTCGAAGCTCTGAGTGYTYAAAARRTRCYAGATCAAAGTGGAAGAAGGCAAGACTGGAAGAAATTAAAGAATATGAACAAGAAGAAGGTCTATTGTACGGTCCAGGCATCGCAGATTAAGTTTAGGTAAGAATTTATCACGATTTTGAGTAAAAAACACTTTAAACGCGTTTTTCTCGAAACTACGTTTTGAAATACTAGCTTCATCGTATCTCACGAACCAGTAAACCTTAATTTTAATTTTTACTATTTATTTTTAGTCAAAAACAACGAAAAAAAGGTCATTTTAACGTTTTTTTGTAATTTGTCCACCATTTTTTTATTTATTGATAAAATTTCATATATTAGCGTCACTTTGTAGCTGAAGTCATACAGAATATAAAACCATTTTACTTTTATGTTTCAGGTAAGCCATTCTCAAGTTCTGATGGAGCTACCAAAGCACCAAAGTTTTGAGGTGTTTTTTTAAACTACTGTTTTTGCAATAAAAAATTAATTAAAATAAAAAAACAAAAATTCATTTATATTGTTTAAGACTCAATTTAACAAACCCAACAACTTTTATATCGGTATCTTTTATAGTTTTCTTGGAAAAAATTCGCGAAAATAGCCTTTTTTTTTGGGTGCTTCGAGTAGAACGTCCCCTTAAATCCAACTAAGAACGAATGGAATATGCTGCAGAGAGCATTGCGTTACTTACTGGGTACGAAAAGTATGACCTTGACGTTCAGACGCAAAACACAAGAGTTGCAAGCTTATGCTGATGCAAGTTTCTCTGATTGCAAAGGCTCACTAACTACGTGAGGGTATGTAATACAGCTATTTGGTGATACTATTGCTTGGCGAACACATAAGCAGCCAAGGGTTGCTCTCTCTACTTGTCAAGCTGAATACGTCGCATTGAGTGAAACATGCCAAGCCTTGCTATCAATCAGTCGGTCAATTGAGTTGATAATAAAAGGAAAATGGTATCCAATAAGTGTGTTCAGTGATAGTAAGTCAGCAATAGCATGTGCAAAATCTGATGGTAATAATAAATTAAGGCACATGATCGAAAGGAAAGAACACTATGTTAGGGAATGCGTTAATTTAAATTTGGTTAAGTTAAACTGGGTTCCTTCRAATAAACAGATTGCTGACATTTTCACAAAGACATTAACCTTTGAAATACATAAATATCTTACAGATTTGATTATGAATAATTAAATTATTATCTTCTTCCCATTCAGGGAATAACTCTTCCTCTTCGCAGGGCTAAGCTGTGTAACTGAGAGTTAACTGACATTCCGTGCCAAAGATTTATCAAGTTAGATTAATTTTATTTTGAATAAGTTCAGTATAAATAAGTATGAAAAGTTATTCGTTCATAGATTTTGTTTAATCTATTTACGATTTTAATCACTTAACCCTTTGACTACGGCAGACTTAGGCACGCACTGGCCGTACGGTACGGTACGAATTCACTCACGACGTCATAAAAAGGGAACGACGCATTTCTGCGRAAGTATATTAAAATATTCAAAATACTGAAATTTATTACATTAAACRAATATTACTTGAAGTGAACATTAATATTAAGCTTTTTTTAAATAACAATATTTTATTTTTTTAAATAAAAATGTTTAATAATAAAATTTGATAATATAATAACGTATGATATATTTCAAAACACGGATGAATARATAATCCTACATTACATWTTTTACATTCGTAATGTGTATCCTTTYTCTTATCATTTTTTGCAMACATTACACATCTACGCCTTGCACTTTTCCGAATTGCTGTATTGCTTTCATATAGAGACGGAAAATGCTTTTGCGTCAAACGAAAAGACTCATTGTTAGTATCTCTACCTCTTAATTTATATTCATTAGTTTCATCTAAGTATTTTCTTAATATTTGTTTAATTAAATTTAAATGAATCAAAATAAGTTAATCGAAATAGGTAATCTACATTACCATTGGAGGTTTACATTACCATAAGACCAATTATAAAATTTTAAAACGGGCGAAACAAGCGAAATTTGATTCGGACGCCAATAGGCGTCAACCGTACCAGGAAGCCAACATGTGTCGGATGCCAATGGGCGCCAACAGTAGTCAAAGGGTTAAAGATGTTGTTGAATATATTGTATGGTTTAAATCATTTCAAGAGTTAACTAAATTTTGTGGAGTATCGAGACATACCGGGAGGGAGTGTTAAAAATAGCGTACATATAAGACGTTATGTCTTCTCACTCTGCTTCCCCTACTCTTTACCCCTACTTTTCCTACGGGCCGTACAGTCCCTTTGTACAGGGCACTGGTACGCCCTCTCTCTGTCTGTATCTGATCTAGCTCTGGGCTAGTTGATCAGTATATTCTTCTTTCACTGTATCTTACAATAAATATCATGTCTTACTTTTTCTATCTTAACTCTGTGTCATTATTTATCAGCTATACCTTAACAATAGATAAATAAGTAAAATAATTATTAATTATAATGTAATAGTTAATAAGAAATGAAAATAAATATTAATTATATATTTATCAATAATTAATAAACTTTATATGGCGTGTTTTTGACCGGGACTATCGGTTGACCTTAAATGATGCTCTAACCGCGCGCTCTCCGCCCTCTATCTCGAAAACGATTCAACGTATAAAAAAATTTTTTAACCAAAAGTTGTTGATACAGAACAAAAAGAAGAAAAATCATACCATCAATTATTGAAGGGGCTGGGGGCGGCTATCAGTGTATTAACGGAAGAAGTAAGAGATTTAAAGTAGGCTATAGAGAGGATACGTGAGAAGAACCAAAAAGGAATTGGAGAGATGCAGAAGGTATTTAAGGATAAAGAGAAAAAATGGGAAGTAGAGAAAGGAGAATGGCAGATTAGGATGCAAAAAGCTAGAGGAAAGAGGAACGGTAGGGAACGAGGAAAGCGTACGTCAGAAACTAAGTGAGATAGGAGAGCAATGTAAAATTATTGGAAATATGTGTTGGTGGATTTACACAAAATAATAATGAGAGTTATAATCAGTTAATATGGAAAATAACTCCAAAAATTGTTCCATGTGGCTCTAAAGTTGTTGAAATAGCGGCTTACATTGCAGCTGGAATGTTTAGTGAAGGTATAAAATCATTATTGTACTTTATGAGTGCATTAGAACTTTCATTAGGCACCGCAGCTCATGTTTATGTCGAAAAAGAGGACGCAGAGCGTGTGATGATCTCCGACGCGAGAGCGCATGGGAGCACGCGAGAAGGAAGAATGGCTCGACGGCAACACCAGCTGGACTTATTAGAAGCTACCGATACGGTAAAAGGTTCCTCTTATTGCCCTGCAATAGATGATACTATGTAAGATGAAGAAAAAAGATCTTAACTATGTGTAAACTGCTTTTGAAACTTTAAACGCGTTTTTCTTAAAACGGTGTTTTCAAAGTCGGTGAACACGATTTCTCAGAAATGACTTATCCGATCGGTCTCAAATTTTTATACAATCTTCTTAGATACATTCCTAAGGTGTTAAACGAAAGAAAAAAATGTTTAAAAATTATTACTATTTTTTTTTATCAATTTGGAGCAAAAATTTTAATCAAAAACGAAACATTTTTCATACAGACGCCATTTTGTCAAAAATCAAAATTTTTATTATTCCTTCCTTTTAATACCTGCATTAATCTACCCTTTAAAAGAATCCACCATATTTTTTGATTTCAAGTAATCCAAACCGCCGAAATGGTGCACACCACGAAACGTATTTTTTTGGAGGTCGTTCGGGAGATCATTTACAGGAGCGGTGCACATCAATATTTTTACATGATCGACGCGCTATTGTATTCTTAAAAAAAGGATCTATTTGAATTACCATCACTTGTAATTGATAAATGAAAACTGTTTCTATAAAAAATTCATAAAAAGACGTCTTTTTTGAGCCTCGCAACTAGGTATAACCCCTCAATAAGTTAACATTAAAAAAAATTACAAGAAGGCCTAAGCTTAGCTGAAAATCTCAAGTTATTTTTCTTGAATACAGACTCTTCCGCTGAAAAAAGTCGAAAATTCAAAAGGGAGCATCAAGACTGTCTAGCTCCACACCGAGAAATTTACAATGACCTGGTAAGAAACAACAAGCAAAGTAATTTAGCATTCTTATTACGATCCTTGACTCGTCCACTTGTACACCCGTGAACAATACATTTATTTACCATTTTTAAATAAATATTACTTTTTATAAATTAAAAAAAAACATTAATACAATTGCTAATGATACTGTATTGTCAACAATTGTCAATGAAAAATATGACGTTATAAACTTGACATTAGTAGGGATCATGTAGGAGGGATGCGCCATACATATTCAGCTCATGTGCCATTGGCTGAAAATTTTGGGGGACCGCTTCCGATTCAACGCGCAGCCATCTTTATCTTTAGTATGTATTAACGGCTGTGGTTAATTTAAGTTTGGAATACTTATAGTTTTTATTGTGATATTTATGTTTAATTATTTTGTTTTTTTTTTAGTAGTTTTCTATAAGTGTAAGTTTAATTTACTCATTTAATAGTTACAAGTATAAATGTACAAACCTAACCTATAACTTATCGTTTGTTTACAGANTCAGTAAAATGTATCTATCTATGTATTTATATTCGCGTTGATATGGTTTTATTTAGAATTAAAAATAAATATATAAAATGTGTGTAACTCTTAAAAAAAAAAAAAAAAAAAAAAAAAAAAAAAAAAGAAAAAAAAAATTCTCTTTTTATGTACATACATATTCTATGTATATATTCTAATAGGATGTATAGTTTTAAATTGCTTGTTTCAATCTAAAAGAAAAAAGAAAAAAAAATAAGAAAAATTAATAAGAAAAGAAGAGAAAAAAAATAAATTATACGGTCTATGCATCTCATTGATAATAATTGATATTATGACAATGATAAAGAAGAAGGAAAAGCATATAATCCCTAGTAGAATAAAATATTGAAAAATATTGAATACATGTGTATTTAATATTAAAAAGAGATTCACATAATGTCTTTTTAATATTAAATACGCATGTATTCAATTTTTTTAAATATTTTGTACTACTTGGGAGGGATATACTCTCTTAAAAAATTGATATGCATTTTTTCATCACTCCGTGCAGAAAGTGTTAATTTTTTGCCTGCTGTGCAAAACGAAGTTGTCGCTTTCTACCTACGTCGAGCAGAAAAAAAGTATACACACTAGTATGTAATATACTAATATCGTGTTTTTCATTTTCGTAAATTGTAATTGGTGCAATGTTCTTATATACATGAATGAAATGCTTGTGATGTTCTTAGTGTTATTTCAAATTATTTCATTTTCAAAAATTGCGAAAGTAATGTATTCGAGCTAATATTAGTCAATTATATTAACTTAAATTTTAGTTGGTAGAATTTGAATACAAGTGCACAAAAGTTCTACTAAAGAAAGAAGAAGAAAAAACAAAATTTATTCTAAGTAATAGTAATAAGTTATATTCTTTAAAATAGGTATAAAGAGAGGGAGACAATAAACCATAAATATATTTTAATTAGTTATTTTGAAAGTAGACTTAAAATTTTCCATAAAGGAATTTTGATTCCTGCTTTTATAAAATATGGCATACAATGATTTAATGTATTTATTACTTTATCTATAATTGTTTATAATTACATGCTTACTATACCTTTCTTTCATATTAATGAAATAGAATAGTTTTTCGTTTGAAATATTGCGAGAGTTAATTTTCAAAAGGCAATAAAAGCATTTAATACAACATCGCTCTGTAAATGTTATATTAGATAACAAAAAAATAATCAGGTCATTTCATGATTCCTATTAAATAATATCACATACATTTATAGCGTATAATCATCAATATATCTTAAGACAAAAATGGTTCATTATAATGTTAAATAAAAATATTGTATGTACACTTAACATGTTTGTCATTTAAAACTAGTTTATTTAAGTTATGTATTAATTATAATTTTGTCTATTATTATTATTATTATTATTATTATTATCATTATTATTATAATTATCATCACCATCATAATCATTATTATTAATATTATTATTATTATTATTATCATTATTATTTACTAAAGTATCATTTTTGGAAATGTATTTTTAACGCAGACACACATACTTCTTTTTTATAAAATTGATTAATATTGTACTTTTAACAAATTTTCATTCATATAAATTTAAAAATTAACACATATTTTACATACTTATATACTATTGACTATATTATTGATTATTAAATAAATAATTTTTTTCTATTTTATTACCTTCATATTTTTCGTTTCTTTTTTATATTTAGTTTTATAATTACAGTTTTAACAAAAACTTGTTTTCTATTTCCGTTAAATGACCAATCAAAAAGAAGTAAAATTTGTATTAGGTTATTAAATATGAAATGTCATTTCATTTTTTTTATGTTATCGCTTGGATGGTAAAAATGATTCATTCTTATTTGAATGTACTGCATTTTAATACTATTATAAAAGTATAGATGGCGATAACTGTAACTTCCACGTATTACCGACGATCCGTCGATAAGTGTAGAAAAATCGGTGGATTTTTTAAGATCTCAATCCTATATATATCCCCAGATGTGATGTTAATCAGTTCAGTCAATAAAAGAAGATTTTTTCGTTTCCAGTTAAACGTCCGATTAGTAAGCCTTCACTAAAAGGATGCACAAGATGTCACTCCGCACAACAAAGAAAGATAAAAGCTAAAAACCGTGAGAGATGCTATTCTCTAGCTGCTTGAAATGAGCACCATTTATGTATCTTACTTGGACGTAACAATCGACGTAACAACGAAATCCTACAAGTTCTTCTATGAATACCGAATCAGTACCCAGTATATATATATATATATAT
>NW_015148980.1:1934-16566 GCF_001465965.1 Polistes dominula | reverse complement strand
TGCCAGAGTTGACTGAGTGCCTCCATGCATCGTTTTCTTGTGAGCATGGGCGATGACGAGTTCTGAGAGCCTGGAGCTACGAGGGAGAATTGCTGGATGTTTGGCCTCGTTCATGAGTTCGGACCTTGAGAGGCGACCGCCCACCCTGAGCACACCGCCGGCATCAATGAATGCGGTGAGCCTAGACAGTGGGTGCGAGCTTGGCAGCTGAGATTGTCTTGATACCTCCAATGAGCGTTCCTTGAGAGTTCTTGAATTTTGATTACGCGGTTGCGTACGTAATCYTTCCATCTTGATGGATGAGCCTTGATCCATGTGAGTGTTACTTGAGAGTCCGTCCACAAAATTGTCTTAGTTATGTTCATGTTTAGAGTAGCGCAAATGATTCATGAGCGTGGAGAGTAGCAGCGCTGCTGAGAGTTCTAACCTCGGGATGGTTAGCCGCTTGAGACCTTTGTCCTTGAGAAAATTAGAGAGACCTTGGCGCCAGTGGACGGCGAGTTGACAACGAGATACACAACAGCTGCGATTGCGAATTGCGATGCATCAGAGAAGCCATGTAGTTCAACAGCTGAATTAGAGAGAGTGTTGAACCAACGTGGGATAGAGAGCCTGGCCAGGCTAATGAGATCTTGTCTGATGCTGAGCCATTGTGAGATGAGCTGTTCCGAGAGTGGTTCGTCCCAGTCGAGATTATGCAACCAGAGAGCCTGAAGAAAGATCTTAGCTTTAATTATGACTGGAGAGGCGAAACCTAATGGATCAAATATTTGTGCTACTTCTGAGAGGACGAGACGTTTTGAGAATCGTTTGGAGGGAGAAGACGAGATTGTTGAGAAGTCGAACACATCCTGTTGAGGTGACCATCGAATACCAAGGATTTTGGTATCACAGTTATCGAATGAGATGCCTGAGGTCTCGCCAAGCTCAGACGAGACCTCTTTCAACAGTTGCTGAGAAGTAGAGTGCCACTTAGCCAGCGGGAATCCGCCCGTATGGCAGAGCCGTATGAGTTGGTGAGCAGTCTCCACGAGCTGTTCCACTGTATCGGATCCTCCGAAGATGTCATCAACGTAACGCCCGTGAGTGATCGGTTTCACAGCAAGAGGATACTGGGAGCCTTCATCTTCAGCGAGCTGAAGCAGCGTTCTTACAGCTAGGAACGGTGCTGACTTAGTTCCATAAGTGACTGTGGTGAGCTGAAAATGAGATTCAACATGCTGTTCATTCACCCACACGATGCGTTGAAGATCCTGGTCATCTGGGTGTATCTTGATTTGCCGGTACATCTTTGTGATGTCAGTCGCAAAGAGATACTTGAGTTGACGTATCCAAATGAGCAAGTCGAAGATGTTGAGCATCAGATTAGGACCAGCGTGCATGATGTCATTGAGCGAGTGACCAGTGGAGCTGGCACTTGAACCGTTATAAACAACCCTGAGCTTCGTGGTGGAGCTGTCTGGCTTGAGCACCCCATGATGAGTCAGATAGTAATGTGGCCTTCTACCAACTGAGCTATCATCGAGCTTGAGCATGTGCTGAGCTTGTTCATACTCTCGCATGAACTGAGTATACAGTCGGTCGTACTGAGTGTCTCTGCCAAGTCGCCTGAGAATTCGTTGGATCGATCGATGAGCTGTCTGAGGTCAGCAATGTGAGATGACTGAGATGGGCTGAGCTAGACACAGGATGATCGCAACTCTCAACGAGCTGCCCTGAGTTTCATGCTTGAGAAGACTTGTCTGAGGGAGCGAGTGTATCCGGCACCTCCTGAGCGGTCTGAGCCCCATCTCTTGGTGGTTCGAAGATGGTTGAGAGGTCGGCACCATGCAACAAAGTATGATGGAAGTCGTTGCATGTCTTGCAATGCCGTCGGCTGTTGCACTTCCTCAGATTATGCCTGCCTAGGCAATTGCAGCATAGGCTCCTGTCTTTGATCAACCTCACCCTTTCGTTGACCGAGTAGCCTCGCATTCTTGGGCAGATCGCGATGTAGTGATGTTGCCCACAACAGTCACACGGATATGCTGTCCGGGACTGAGCTGGACGAGAAGTCTGATGAGTGACCGACCTTGTTGAGCTGACTGGAGGCTGTTGAGATGCCTGATGCGAGCTTGCCCGAGTAGTCATAGCCCCCTTCTGCACATTGGATTGAGCTGGCGTGGATGAGGCTTCCATGGTCTCCAATGTGCGAGCACGAGCGACCAGAAATTCAGTGAGCTGGCTGAGTGTCGGAAATTCATCGGTGGAGGCAAGAGATGTCTCCCACCTCTCGCGATTGTCACGATCGAGCAGTCCAGTGAGAAGGGTGACCATGAGGCAATCATTATTGCTCTCCACCGTGAGTGTTCTGAGTGCCTGAGTAGTCTCATTGATGATGTTGACCATTTTAGTCAGCGAGGTGGCTTGGCGCTTTTGCATCGGTTTGAGGTTGAGAAGCCTTTCTAGATGCGATTTGATTATTAAACGTTTGTTCTCAAACCGTGAGATGAGCAGTGTCCAAGCCGATTCATATGATGAGTTGTCTGGAGTTATGTTAGCAATGATCTCGTAAGCCTCTCCTTGCATCGCTGACTTAAGGTACTGGAACTTCTCCAGATCACTAAGGTCTGAGCGACAACTGTCGCGAGTTCTTATTGGGCAGATTAAATCCCAAACATATATATATATATATATATATATATATATGTTTTGTAAATTATTCTTTTGTTTTTAAAATTAATGATTTAATTTTTCTATTATTTTTAAATTAAAGTTTTTTAAAAAGATTCATGTAGTCCTAATATCACTATAGCAATTATATTTGTTATTCAGAATTTAGAGAATTTACAGAATTTAGCGAGTGTAAATAAAAGTGATATCACAGAACGTAGAATTTTCTCCCACGTGGAAGCCTTTGTGTGCATGCGCATATGACGTCACATCTCGACGGTGGTTGCATCCATGGACGTATCTAAGTGCAACATTAACTAATCATAAAGGGTTATTACACAAAAAATAGGGTGGTCCGAGAGAGGACGTGAGTAAAGAGTAAAATTTTGGAAAAGGATTTTGGCAATTATAGTGTGGTGAAAATAGTGAATGTGGGTATAGTGGAAATAGGAATAAACGAGGAGTAAGTGGAAGTGAAGTGGAAGAGAAAAACGCGGGTGCAAAGGAAAGAAGCGGAATCTAAAATTGGTAGAGTTTTAGGTTAGAACAACGATTGTGAAAAATGAGGCGTATAGAGCAAAGTAGAGGGGTAGACTTGGTAGGAAGAGGCGATAATGACGGCGGAGGGAATTGATGTTAAGAAAACCAGGAGAGGCAGACCAACAATCGCTGAGAGAGCGGCCAAGACGGAAAGGAAGGGAGCGTTAGCGCAGTATAGTCCAGTCAAATTAGGTAAGAATCTCGGAATTTGAGATACCAAGCTATAAACTCTTTTGCATTTTTTAAAAAAGGGAAAAAAACGTTTTTAAAAGCATTTGAGAAACTGCCGAATTTGGATTAACTTGCCAGCAGCATTTGAAGAAGAAAACTGTCTGGTTCAAAGATTATTTGAGAATGGAATTCAAATCTTGTTGGCAGTCTATAATGCTCCAAAATCTGTAGACAGTATCGATCATCTTCGTTATGCACAATACGTCAAGTCTACAAAACTGAATAAACCTGTGCAGTTATCAAATATTCCGCCAACAAGTGTAGCAGCTCACCAACATTTCAATTGTGTTTATTATCAAGTTCAAACTTGGTTAAGGCATGATTTGGAACCCCAGGAATGGGGTTGGACAATGCGTAACAAATTCCTGGAACCTATCACGACAATTTTTGCACCTGCTCTAGAGGAATTGCTCAACACAATATTCTGCAACTGCAAGAGTGGTTGTTGTTCGCGATTTAGATGCAGGAAATCGGGGTTGCAGTGCTCTTTAGCTTGTAGCCAGTGTAATGGGCAAACTTGTTTCAATGCTTTACCATATCAGAGCGATGTCAATGAAGACAGAACCTTGGATCCCGAAATCATGAAAGACCTGGAGACAAATGTCGTTAAAGACAACAAAAAAGAGGACTTTGAAATACTACAGCGATCGGAAGACRACGATGAAGAAGAAGAAGATAATTAAAATTATAAGTTGTAGTTCTTGTAATTTTTATTTAATTTTTTTTAATTTCCTCAATCATAAATGTATGGAATGATATTTTTTAATAAAAACATTAATTAAGAATTTCTTTCTTTCTTTTTCTTTTATTTATTTTTAAGAAGTTATTAAGGGAGGGGTGTTAGGGTTTCAGCGTAAAAAAAACACTTTTTTGCGATTTTTTTTCTCAAGTATAGATTGAGCTGTTTTATTCGAACCTTTTGTACATTATTGAGGATACTTTTGACAATGTTGTATAACTCTATCATGCAGAAATGTTAAAGCATAAGCCGGTAACAGAGCTTCCCCCAGAACTTGGGAAAAAAACAATTTGCGGTGTTCACTATAACTCTGCCGGAAATTATCTGAAAATGAACAACCATTAAAATTTAGTCAAATTAAAATCAAATCTTTCCCCCAACGTTCTCTGATAATTTTTTTTTATTTAAAAATTTTTGGCGGCCATCTAAAGTGTGAACTGTTATTTTCTACGAAAAATTCCGCCTTTTTGTGGGTGGGAAACACCGTTAATGTAAAAAAAAAAATTTTAACTAAACGTTGGGGGGAGGTATTTTATATATAGAAAATGTGTACAAAGTTTGAAATGAATCGGTCAAGTAGTTTTTAAATGGCAGTGAACACGGACTTCGAAAAAGTAGTTTTGAGAAAAACGCGTTCAAAGTTTATGAACTAAAAAAGTGAAGAAAAAAATTGTTTTTTCCAACTTACACAGAATCATCGATTCCAGCTCCATACAGCGGACTTCCTGCGGCATTGTCGATGTCTTCAGCCTCTTTTCAACGTTTTCTGGTACACTTGCACTGGTATTTAGCTTGATTTTCTTCGATGAAGCACTTTTTGTGGTAACCTCATCTTTAATTATTTTATTCGGATTAAATCTTTTTCTTGATCTAGACAAATAAGTCCTTCCACCTTGTCGGTCTTCTCTCGAAACTTTGCATACTCTTAGCATTTTTGTACAGAAAATTTTTTGAGAAAATTATAAAATGACAAGCGCACGGTCGAACGTATAACGACAAACTGACACTCGTTTCTTGCTTTAAAATATTGTAGTGTATAGTATACATACAAATATAAAATATATCTTTATGGCTTTAGTTACCTGCCTTTACTAAATAAAATATTTCTAAAACTAGATAATGGGTTAGGACAATAGCAATGAATAAACTGTATATTTGTTCGACAGCTGCTCTGCTATCCCGAACGCCCATAGCTTTTAGAGTTATAGCGTTGAAGGCCAGGAGATTAATAAGACAATAACTTCAAGAATATTGCTTAGATAGGCTTAAAATTTTAAGGACATATTCTTGAAATTTTAAACAATAAGATAAGACAAAAAAAATTCGATTTTTCGAAAGTGAAAACCCTAACCCGCGCCCCTTAATATAAATTACATTAGAATTGAAATATAATTTAAGTATTTTCCTTAACAATTCTATAACTACATGGGCAGGTAAGTGTTATTAAATAAATTGATACTTAATTAAAAATAGATGTTAAGAATAGCGTACATATAAGACGTTATGTCTTGTCACTCTGCTTCCCCTACTCTTTACCCCTACTTCTCCTACGGGCCGTACAGTCCCTTTTTACAGGGCGCTGGTACGCTCTCTCTCTGTCTGTATCCGGTCTAGCTCTGAGCTAGTTGATCAGTATATTCTTCTTTCACTGTATCTTACAATAAATATCACGTCTTACTTTTTCTATCTTAACTCTGTGTCATTATTTATCAGCCATACCTTAACAGGTTATGAGCCCTAGACACGCTTACGCTGCGCAAGTGAACGAGAGTTAATTAGTTTAAAAGTGAATTTTATAAGATAGAAATCTAACCTAGTTATCGCTAGTGTTCCATTGTGTAAGCAAAGGAAGTAAACTCCTGCTAAAATCTCAGCTTCAACTACATCAGAAGCAGCCAAAAAAAAGAAGGAGAAAAAAAAGAAAAAATATACCTACAGAAATTCACAGATCTGTACAACTTTGGCACGAGGAGATAAGAATACACAAAGAACAATGGAGGGTGGCAACAACAATGAAAATGCGAACATGGTTGAGACAAAAGAGCAGGGTAGTCAAGGGCTACTAGCTAGTCTAGGTGAAAGTAAGTACATATTCGATAATTGTTTTTATCGAAAGTTTGTTTGAATAAAAAAAAATAATAGTAAAAAAAAAATATTAAAAAAGTAGTAGAGAAGGTGTGCAAAACTCTGAGCTCTCGTAAATCTTTCTTTTCTCTCTAAAATCGTGTTACAATTTTGTTGAGAAAAAAAAATAAATAAAAAAAAAAACAAAAAAGGGGGTTTCTGGTCAAAATGTTAAATTAAAAAAAAAAAAGAAAAAAAAGTTAAATTTAGAAAAAAAGGAGAATCTCGTGGTAGTAAATTTTTAATGCCATTTACAGAATAAAAAAATTGAAAATTGCGTCATATAAATATTTCTAGAACAATGAACAGGCATTATGGATACGAATGCTTAGACGTGTTCAAACTTGAAAACGCTGTTTGTTTACACACGAGGGAGAATAAGAGAGGAAGAAAGATAGAAAGAAAGGAGAGATAAAGGATAGAGTTCAAACAAACATCAAAATTATAACAAACGACACAAGAGAGAGCATAGCGCGTTTAAAAAAAAATAATAATAATAATAAATAAAAAAAAATTTTAATAAAAAAAATTATTAAAAAAAAATTAAAAAAAATAAAATAATGAAAGCTGATACATTTTAGATGTATAGCTAAATTGCTACATTTTAGATGTATAACACTGTATTTAAATTTTTAAAAGCTGGTACATTTCAGATGTATAGCTGTTTAAATACAGAAAAATAATAATAAAAGTTGAAATCCATTCATAAATTTGTTTAAAACTTGGTTTAAACAAAACTAAAAGGTGCACCAAATTAATTAAATACGTATTTTTTTAACAAAATTGGGACAATTAATTGATTTGTCAAGAGCTTTGCTCCAAGAAGTTGGTACTCGAAGTCAATTTGCATGGCTCATTGCTGATAAGCATGGTTTCTTACTTGAAGATGACAGCGAAAACTGTTGGTCAGTAGATATTGACCAGGTGAACACTGAAGATCAAAGTTTGATTGAAGTGAAAATGGAAATTCTCATGAACATAAGTATTTTACGAGAAGTTCTAATCGACTTAAAAATGCTGAGCAGATTGAAAAAGAATCAGAATTAAAAGGGGAAATTGGAAAAACAAACTCTTCTAAAACTAGTGAGGCTTCTTTAATTACTGATGAAAATACAAAAAAACGTTTAATCTCTGATGTTGCAAACTCTTCTGTAGAAAAGGTACAGGAAAGCTCTGCAGCTGAAAATATAGCTGTGTTAAATAGACCTGATATCTTCAATTCAGTTACGGATAGAATTATTCATGATATTGATGAGATTCCTGAAATAAAATTATCACAAGATGAAATTATGTCCTTGAAAGATTCTAACATAAAAATGAATAAAACCTTGCTGTGGCATGTACGACTTGGACGTGCATCAAGTAATTATCTCAGGAGTTTGCAAAAACAATAACCTCACTTGAAAGATATCAAATCTGCCGAATTTAACGAAATCGTGGATAGTTGTGAAGTATGTAAAATAGCCAAAATTAAACGATTGCCATTTTAAACTGTTAGACAGAGAGCTTCCAGACCGTTGGAAACAATACATAGTGATATTATGGGACCGATAAGCCCAGCTTCTTATCCTAAAGGTTACAGATTTATAGTCGTAGTAATTGATGATTATTCTCGTTTAGCAATGTCTTATCCGATCAAAAATAAAAGTGAAGAGGGATCTTGCATTGAGGCTTTTGTCAAATCTGCCAGAAATATACTTGGTCGAGATGAAAAGGTCTGTCGTTTACGATGTGACCAGGGACTCGAATATATGGGAGGTTATACAAAAGAAGTTCTGAACAAATTAGGAGCAGAACTTGAGCCTGCTAGACGTGATACACCAGCACATAACGGAGTGGCAGAACGTTATAATCAAACCATAATAAATAAGACTAGATCGTACATATATGATTCAAAATTACCAGAAAATATGTGGGATTTAGAAGTAAGCGCAGCGGCGTACGCGTATAATCGAACACCACATGCTAGTAATAATATGGAATCTCCATTAGATAGATTTGCACCTAATTATAGATATGATATCAATCAAATAACACGGTTCGGATGTTTTGCCTATATTAAAGTCCAACGAAAAACAGGACCGAAGTTTAGGTACGTTGGTAGAAGAGTAATTTTGATAGGTTATACTCGAACGGGTTATTTATTTATAAAGCCAGAAGATGGTAAATTTTATGAGAGTAGGGATGCTAGGTTTAATGAAAGAATTGTTTACGGAGATATTATAATGTAAAGAGTATTAAAAATTGGCAGGATGAAAACGTTGCTATAAACAAAGAAACCTGGCTAGTCGAATTCGATAAAGAAAACGTAGAAGGCAACATCGAGATCTTAGATTCGGAGGGAGCGCCTCCGCAAATTAAAAGAAAAAGAGGTCGTCCTAAAAAGCAAGCTGATAATGCACCTGAACATGCCGAGACGATTGTTGATCCTCTTCCTATGGATGATGTATCAGTGAATTTCGTTTATGCTTTTGATAATTCTTTAGAATGTAAAGTTGATGAAAGCACAAGATTAGAAATTGATGAAAAATGTCACACTTTATTAGCTGAAATCAACAAAGATCCAAAGATCTATAAAAAGGCTATTAATGGTCCAGAGAAAGAACACTGGATAAAAGCAGTTACAGCTGAATTAAAAGCTATAGGTTTACGTAAAGTCTGGACAATAGTAGATAGACCAGGATTTGGTAAGAATAGAACACCGCCAAATATTATAGACTCAAGGTGGGTGTTCAAAACCAAAGTTGATGAAAAAAAAGAAGCTTTACAAGGCGAGACTCGTTATACGAGGTTTTAAAGATCGAAACGAGTACGATTTGAAAGAAACCTATGCACCTGTTTCTCGATTGTCATTGGTCAGAGCGTTATTTTCGATAGCAAATGCTTACGACCTTGATATGTGTCAATTGGACGTTAATACTGCTTTCTTGTATGGTGAGTTGGATCAATTAATCTATATGGAAATTCCGGAAGGACTTCTTCCTAAAGGTCAAGAGCCAAAGGATCAAGTTTGCAAGCTTGAAAGATCGTTGTATGGCTTAAAAGTAAGTCCGAAGAAATGGAATGAAAAATTCACTGAAGTTGCACTCAAGATAGGGCTTGAGAAAAACTTAGTTGATCCATGCTTGTTCACCTGGAGAGATGGTAATGATTTTGTACATTTGCTTGTTTATGTTGATGACATAATAGAGATAGGTAATCATCCGGGCAAAATGTTAGAAATTAGAGAAAAGCTCAAAGCTGAATTTGAAATGAAAGACTTGGGTAAACCAAAAGAGTACTTAGGAATTAGAATTCGAAGAGATAGGAGAAATAAAATTTTGCGACTAGATCAGGAAAAACTTATTGACAAAATGCTTGAAAAATTCTTAGAAGGAAAACCCTATCCTAAGAGAACACCTATGGTTTCGAATCAAGTCCATAATCGAGAAAGGATAGATCGAGAAGAAACTATTGCTGTACCACTGACAAAACATTTTCCTTATAGAGAAGTCGTTGGAACATTATTGCATATAGTTAACGGTACAAGGCCTGACATGGCGTACATTACTAATGTGTTGAGTAGGCATCAATTAAGGGAACGTTCTACTCTGCAATTTTTAAAAAATTAAATTTTTTTTTACATTTTTCGAATGTATATATATATATATGTAGAAATATTGTGTTAAAATTTCAAAAAGATCCGATGTCTCTAACTACATTTTTTTGCTGCCTGAACGTTACTATCTCGGACCGCTCTCCTGAGCGTTCGGCGCGCACGGTTCTTATATCGGCTACGAAGACTCCAAGACTTTTAAAATGCTGCTTTATTATCATCCATACGGTGAAGATTTCATTGTTAAAAAGTTGAAGTGTATTTTGCATGTGGCAAAACGTATTTTTAAGCACGTTAATAAGGCAAGAAAAGCTCTCATACAAAAGAAGAAAATTTAAAAGAAAAACGCCGAACCGCCAAAAAAAAAAATAAGAATCGTAGCAAAAACAGTAGTGAAGAGAAAAACGACTGTTGTGAAAAAAGTTCCTGAAGTAAAAACTAAAAATTTACAATCAAATTGATGAAAGAACTCTCAGAGATCTACGGTTTAGCAGTCAGAAGACCTTTGAATTCTTCATAGGATATGCGTAACGAGATTTGGGCAGGATACTACCACAAAATTTTGACTGATGCCAAGCCAAAGCATTCTAAGTGTTCCATCGACTGGTGAAAGTACCTTAAATCTAAGGCACATGGCACCTAAACACATGTTTAACGGCAAAAAAGTTGTTGAAATTGCGTGCAAAATTTCGGCATGTATCTTCAACGAAGAATTCCGAACAGTGATGAAGATAAAGGAAACGATGGGCATGAAACTTGGGCCAGGAGCGATCGACTTTGCTAAAAGACGCGACGACCGACGTATCGAATCTGCGAACCGTCGAAGCTCTGAGTGCTCAAAAAATGCYAGATCAAAGTGGAAGAAGGCAAGACTGGAAGAAATTRAAGAATATGAACAAGAAGAAGGTCTATTGTACGGTCCAGGCATCGCAGATTAAGTTTAGGTAAGAATTTATCACGATTTTGAGTAAAAAACACTTTAAACGCGTTTTTCTCGAAACTACGTTTTGAAATACTAGCTTCATCGTATCTCACGAACCAGTAAACCTTAATTTTAATTTTTACTATTTATTTTTAGTCAAAAACAACGAAAAAAAGGTCATTTTAACGTTTTTTTGTAATTTGTCCACCATTTTTTTATTTATTGATAAAATTTCATATATTAGCGTCACTTTGTAGCTGAAGTCATACAGAATATAAAACCATTTTACTTTTATGTTTCAGGTAAGCCATTCTCAAGTTCTGATGGAGCTACCAAAGCACCAAAGTTTTGAGGTGTTTTTTTAAACTACTGTTTTTGCAATAAAAAATTAATTAAAATAAAAAAACAAAAATTCATTTATATTGTTTAAGACTCAATTTAACAAACCCAACAACTTTTATATCGGTATCTTTTATAGTTTTCTTGGAAAAAATTCGCGAAAATAGCCTTTTTTTTTGGGTGCTTCGAGTAGAACGTCCCCTTAAATCCAACTAAGAACGAATGGAATATGCTGCAGAGAGCATTGCGTTACTTACTGGGTACGAAAAGTATGACCTTGACGTTCAGACGCAAAACACAAGAGTTGCAAGCTTATGCTGATGCAAGTTTCTCTGATTGCAAAGGCTCACTAACTACGTGAGGGTATGTAATACAGCTATTTGGTGATACTATTGCTTGGCGAACACATAAGCAGCCAAGGGTTGCTCTCTCTACTTGTCAAGCTGAATACGTCGCATTGAGTGAAACATGCCAAGCCTTGCTATCAATCAGTCGGTCAATTGAGTTGATAATAAAAGGAAAATGGTATCCAATAAGTGTGTTCAGTGATAGTAAGTCAGCAATAGCATGTGCAAAATCTGATGGTAATAATAAATTAAGGCACATGATCGAAAGGAAAGAACACTATGTTAGGGAATGCGTTAATTTAAATTTGGTTARGTTAAACTGGGTTCCTTCAAATAAACAGATTGCTGACATTTTCACAAAGACATTAACCTTTGAAATACATAAATATCTTACAGATTTGATTATGAATAATTAAATTANTTATTAAAATTCGTACGTGTACACCGCGTGTCGGTTGAGATTCAAAATGAGAAGCCGTTGAGCGAACCACGTTCCGAGCTTTACACAGAGAATATCACAATGAGTAGACTAGAGACGGCCTGATTATATTAATCAGTTAAGATCCGGACGATGAAGATTATATTAATCCCACCGAACTTGTACTTTTTGAGAAGACGTATGCAAAGTTGAGAAGACACGTGCGGTTGGAACAAGTTGTAGAGAACAATATGAGAAGACACGTGTTGTATATGCGATGACAAAGAGATGACTGACTGAGAAGCCGGCGTCACGGTGCTTCTTCAACCGCCGAGATGAGTTATGGCGAGTCTGCATTGAGCGACAACTGTCGCGAGTTCTCATTGGGCAGATTAAATCCCAAACATTTCCGCCCGCCATCAGCAACGAAGTTGATGATGACTCATGCTGTCTTCTGAGGGGCTACTGGGAGGACTGCAAGCTTGGTGATCGGCCTGGTGAGTGTTGTGGTAGCCGTCTTCAGCGATACCACCCTGGTGAGTCCATCCTCCCCTGGCAGCAATTTGAGCACCCTAGCCATGGGCCATTTTCCTGGAGGCAAACGCTCATCAGTAAGGAGAACGAGTGAACCTACCTTAATCTGGTTGTGAGCGTGATGCCACTTCGAGATGGCTTGTAATTGTTGTAAATACTGAGTTGACCACATACGCCAGAAATGTTGAACTCGTTGCTGGATGAACTCCCATCTGGAGAGCCGACTTGCTGAGATGTCTAATAGTGAGCCTTCAGGAACAGCGTTGAGTGCCGTTCCGATGAGAAAGTGCCCTGGTGTGAGCACTGAGGTGTCTTCTGGATCATCGCTTAACGGTTCGAGTGGTCTGGAATTGAGAATGGCTTCAATTTGAGCGAGGAGTGTGGAAGTCTCCTCATACGTGAGCAGTGTGTCTCCGACAGATCTTCTGAGATGAAACTTCAGAGACTTGACTACTGCTTCCCATTTCCCACCCATGTGGGGAGCTGCAGGCGGGTTGAAATGCCACTGTGTTTTGTCCTGAGCTAGCACAGAAGAGAACTGCCGATGTCCTGAAGAGCTTTCTGAGAAACATTGCATGAGCTTAACTTCAGCGCCCAAGAAGTTGGTGCCACAATCAGCGTAGAGGTCTGACGGGACACCCCACCTTGAGGTGAAGCGTCTGTAAGTTGCAATGAAGCCCTCGGCTGAGTAGTCTGAAACGACATCGAGATGAGCGGCCGAAGTTGATAGACAGACAAATACACAGANTTATATTTATCAAAATTGTATAAATTCCTACAAATTGTTTTGAAATTTCAAAATACTGTAATGCCTTTTATCAAATCAAACTTAATTAAATCTTTCTTATTGAATTTATAATAATTTTTTCGTGTAACCTATTCTATTTGAATATAAATTTTTAATTATCATTAAATATAGTTCATTTTTTTCTGTATTTGATGCAATTTCATAATTATTTCAATGTTTGAATCATTCGCGCGCGAAATCAAGTTCCGGTCCCCCAGCAATGTACATGGCGCATCCCTCCTATAGGATCCCTACCTGAGCCTAAGTTCGGGGCGCGCGCGCAGAGAGAGAGAAAGAGAGACACGCACAAACATCGAAAAATTCTATTGGTTTAAACTAGCATTAGTTCAATTTTTCGTCACTAGGGTTAAGGTTCTATTTCTTACCCCTTAATGAACGAGCGCAGTTAAGTATACAGTTAAGTTGTCGCGAGTATTGACTAATAAGTTCATTTAGTTCCTTCCCTCTCCAAAGGGGTGTAACAAATTTGGATATAAAAACATGTGAAATAAAGTAAGAAAGCGTTTGTTTATAAAGTATATAAATAACATTTTTTGTGATTGGAAAATGTCATTTTCACGAGTGAAATTATCTGCAAGTGGAGATTTTTTTTTTATTGACGCATGTAGGTTTCTCTATAGTAAAAGTAATATTAGACTGAATTTTATTTTATTATTTTTATTTAACACGTTGCGTACCAAGCGTTATTACGTTTTGTTTCCTCCGGGCCCAAGATTTTTCTTGGCGCACTAGAACGATAGCGGAGAGATATGCGGGAAAACCAACAATATAACTCGAGTAGATCCATGCATTGTCGATTATCTACATTTACAGTGCTATCGACCTATGTAATTGATACATTGTTTTGTTCCGAAATAATCTTATTGGTAAATAGCTTATTTTTGATTTGGAAACGTTTATCGCTTTCCCTGGAAAGCATACATCTTTCATGTATAGATTATTCAGTTTAGAAGCATACTTTTTCTGAAACGCACCTCAGTAATTTTTTATCCCAAAAATGTTTATTGGACGTCGTTAAAGTACAATTGAAAGTGAGAGTAGTGATGAAAACGTTGTGAGTTTTAGAAGAAAATTTAGAAATAGAATTTCGTCGAGTTCAAGCTTGGATACTGATGAATCATATGCAAGTGAAGATATTGAAGAATTACTAGAAGAACTGGCTTTAGACGAAGAAGAAAAATTGAACTGAATTGAATTGAATTCGAACACAAAAAAACAACAATGTATTGTTTGAATTGCCAAAAATCGCTACAGATGTGCTTGAATCTCGCTGAATTCGCAGCGTACAACATTAAATCGGATGCCGTAAAGGTTTCAGCGGTGGTAAGGAATTTGGATACCACGCTGATAAGAGAGGTATACGACATCTTAGCATCCCCCCCC
>NW_015148979.1:3517369-3606681 GCF_001465965.1 Polistes dominula | reverse complement strand
CACATGAGTAATTCCTTTTTAGGAGTTACTCATGAAAATTGTATATTTTATTGTATGTTTTATTATTAGTTCAGGATAGGTTTTCTTGTCTCATCAGTTAAATTCATTTAATTAATAATGCAATTAATAAATGCACTGTCTTTTTTATTATGTGTTTTGTTCGTGGTCAGTAGTGATGAAATCGAGCATTAATTTACTCGTTTTCTTCCAGAAAAGCATGTAATAAATGTCTTACATGCATTGCTTCCTGCATAGTTTATCTAATCAAGATTAATTTTGATATGTCGATACTTCGATATTTTAAATAAATGAGCAAGAAGACAAACTCATTCGCGACGGATAAACTTTGGCAGTTAAGTGGCGGCTCAAAGCCCAGTTCTTTAATTAGAACAGCCATTTAATGAAAAAGTCGTCCGAGGTTTGCAAAAAATATCCATCATCATTGTAGAGTCTTTTAATACATATTTACCTCGAAACTATAATTGTTTTATATGGGTTAACTTTTTTTTTTCATTCGCTTGTTTAAGTCATTATTCATCAAATGACTTGTAGAGTCCTTAGTCGCTTAGATGAATTTTTATACAAATGTATTTGTGTGTTTATGTCTTAATCATATTTTTTAGATTAGGATTTTCAGCTTCTAATATACTAATCTCCCGTTCCCCCCCCCCGTACTTTCTGCGTTCTCATCTAGTCGTGTGCCCATGTGTTACACGTATGGGTGAGAAACAGTTAGCGTGGGTTTAGTTTTAGTTTTTTCCCCTATTGGCGGCTGTTATTGTGCTAGTGATTACACGATATACTTTACACCTGTGTGTGCGTATTAGGGAGTGTGTATTGTACATCGTTTCGCGATATTTTTTATTYATTTAATACATCATTAAATACTCAAAACACCACTACTATTCTTATATTTCTATTAAATATTTCTAATCTTTTTGATAATCGTTTGCATAGTAGAGTTACTGCATTTATTTGTGGAAACTTTGACATACTTGTATATGACTAGTATGCATATATATACTAGTGCATACTTGTATTTTTGCTTTAGTTTTTTATGCAATAATCACTAGCCTTGATAGATGATTACAGCAACTGGTACGTAACCTATTAGCATGTAAGTTTAAAAATACGCGGTTGAACTAGGGTGTCGGAGGTGCCCCGGGGCATGCTCTCTAGTTTAGGCTTTTGCACCCTGGTGGTATGTGAGAGAACCGTGGAGTGAGTGGGTAGGTATGTATGTTTTTTCTTAAAACGAGTAAAAATATGGATAATAGGCAGGCAGGTAGCATACTTCTCTGAATGAATGTGAAAACTTTAATTTTAAGTAGGTAGGAGCCAGGAAAGGCATTAGACTTCTTGCTTCCACTTCGGAGTGGAAATTCCGCTTCCTGGTTTATACAGAATTTTTATAAAATTTGATCATTTCATTCTATTATGCTTGATTTGTTAATTTATTTTGTAACTATTCTGTGATCTTTATTATGTATCATGATTCAAAGGTATTTGCAATCATTTGAAAGATTCATTTCTACTTCGATTTTATCTCGAACGAGATAGAGTCGAATCAAATTCGCAAATTCTTTGATGCATTTGATACTTAGTTTTAAGTATTTCAGGATTAGCATTACGCACTATCGCAATTTCGTCTTACAGCTGGAAATATTTGATATAATTAAATATAACGAATTAACGAAATGAAAGTATTGCAAGAAAATGCATTACATTTATTGCACTATTTATTTCAATTCGGTTTTATTACTCGACGTTAAAAGTGCGAAGTGTTATTAGGTCATCGAGGGAAATTATTATCTGCTTGGACATTCAATTAAATGTTCTCGTGTATGGTCAATGAGCTCTAAGCTCATTGATGATCCACGAGCTAAAAAAGTGTTTGCAAAATGTAAATTAATTTTGTAATAATTAAGAATTAGAATCATAAGAAAATACGAGCTTATTTTCAAAATTAGTATAAAAGATCTTATCTTGCTCGTACGTAGGAAATGTCCAAATGCAGTTTTCTTAGGCATCGAAATATATGGAGATTCTGAAAAATCGTCAGGTATAATATATTCTGAATGAAACTGTTCTAATTTTGGAACTTTAGTTTCTTTTTCATTTGCACGTGTACATGCAACTTGATCTCTTAAATTTACATTATCCGTCGAGTGTTCAGCGCTGGTCCGCTGCCTCTGTCGTTCTTGTCCTCGTGCTGTAGCTATGTTTTGTTCACGTGCCACTCTTGTTCTCGTGATAGTTTGTCGCAGACGTTCGTCACGCTGTTCTTGGGATTCGTGTGCACGATCCTCTGCTGCTTGTCTTTGTTCCAATCGTCTTTGCTGACATCGTTCAGCACGTGCTTTTTGTGATTGTGATTTCCGCAATTGCGCCATTCTCACATGCTTATCTAAATTGTCTTGCTGGATTTGTTCGTCTGTTCTACGGGCTCTTATAGCCCGTAGCTATACACTAAATGGCGTCGCTATATAACAAACGGCTCACGCGCAGGGCATCGCTAATCGCGCATGTGTGGTAGCATGAGATCACCACTTGCTTTACTTCTACTAATTTTACCTTCCAAAGAAAAAATAATTAAGATGGACCACCCTTATCACTCATGAGTATAAAAAATATAAGAAATTCTATTCTTATACCTACCAAATATACACAAAAAATTTCATAAAAATCGGTCAAGTCGTTTCGAAGAAGTTTAATCACCCACCCTGTGACAGAGGAATTTTATATATATAAAAGAAAGACTATTAGGTAGAAGGTGGAGATAACTTTCGCAGTCCCAGTGAAGAAGAGTCCGCTTCAAGGATACGACCCTGCTCCAGACGAGTCATGATTCTCTCTCACCTCCTTGAACCGGGAAGAATCATGTCCTATATCTACTTCCTAGTCATAACTCTCATACCGTTACCTTTTTATTATCCTTGATATGTGTTCGTGTTTGAATCTGGAGCCGGAAGATTTTCTTTAATGGATACAGTTCGGGGTCCCTCCCTCACTAGAGATATGGAGAAAAGATGTAGGGTATTTTTTAGTTGCGAGTATCATCCTAGCAAATTCAACACCCCCTTCGGTATTAGCCTAAGGGGGTCTTACGAAGATTTTCTACCATGTGGAAGAAAAGAGTTGCGAATATATATATTATATATGTATATAATCTTAAAATACAGTTCGTAACAACATATTAGAAATTATTTGCACATAAATATTTATATTTATTTTTGTTAGATTATGTTTGTCTTTTCTGTATTTTGGGTATTTTTTTTTGCAAAGCTGATACTGTACGACGTCAATATGTACCGATAAACTAGTTGTCTTCGTACTTTCCTTAAATCAAATATACTTTTATTTTGTTTTAAATTTTAAATCAGTTACTAAAATAGGATTGGTGTCGGTATGTTAGTATTTAAAACGATCATGCATAATAACTTTTATTATTATTAATTTTGTTTTCCAAATAAAATATACGTTAATCTTTGTCATACTTTTAAAATTATACTGCAGTTTCACTAGAAAATCTTTTATATATATATATACTTTTAATCTTTCAATATTATAAAAGAATATGAACAAATTTGTAATAAGGTTCGTTAACATATTAGTACTATTTATCGAAGATTTTTATTACATTTAATATGTTCGAAACTAACAATAAGATATATAAAAATATTAGGTTAATTTTGTGATTAAGAATGTGTGTTGAGAATTACTGCGGAAGAGGACCGATCATGGTTGACTGCAAAATTGGGTTGCGAACAAAAGATTTATACTTATTATAACTTGGTCGGCTCATGCAATGCGTAAGAAAGGCCAACGCAAGAAAAGCTAGAAACGTAAGAGAGAGACATTTATTAAGGGAGATAATGAAACCATTCAAATTCAATCCGGTTGAAAGATACTTTTATATATGGGTTATAGGCGGTATTAGGCAGTATAAACCGCCTAACGTGACAGTCACCAGGATACATCGCGTTATAATGTTCATTGACTTTCTTCGTGCTATTTATTCAATCTCGCACAAAACAAAATTATTAATTAATTATACGTTTATAGGTATTAGTCTGATATTATCAGATTTTTTATGTGATAAACAAAAAAAATTTTCACCGAAAACGCAAATCCTCGAGAAACAAAAATTTGTTGTTTATTATAAAAATTTGTTTGATCAAACAAATAGATAGTAGTTAAAAACATATATATTTATTGTAATATAATTTAATATGGTAATATATTTATATAAAATAATATTTAATAATATTGTATAATAATTTGTGTAAATATTTACACAGTATTTCTAAATTATATGATTCAAGAAAAAAAACAAAAAGATATTTTAATAACAATATTTTATTATCATGAATTGCAGTATTGTTGAAATTGATGTCTTCTTTTTCACATGTATAGTTCTTGTTTTATTACTGATCCATATATTCTTGATAAGATGTTTTTGCTTTACAATTTCTTAAATAAAGTGATCTAATTGTAAGTTTTGTTGTGACAAAAGATAATAGAATATATATGTATAACATTTGTTCGATTTAATAAGTACTTTTTAATGATATTAATAAATACCATTATTGACATCTGTTTCACGAATAAGAAATAAAATAAAACAAAATAAGATTTTGTTATTTATAGATCATTAAGAGAAATTATATGAAAATCTTAGTTCCACAAAGATCAATAATAGGATTTACAAAGAGCTTACAATTCGAACGACATTACACGGTAATTGATTTGAGTACCTTTTCTTTCGGTTGCTGATCCAGTCTCAACTTATCATTATCATAATCATCGGTAAGTAGGGTACTTTCCTCCTGGAGGCGATAATACATCGGCTGTCGAAAGGAATAAGCTTTCCTACCGTTGCATATTCGTAAGAGACCCGATGATCTTCTTTCGACGCATACATAGGTTGTATATATATATATATATATATATATATATATATATACAATGTACATAAATTTCAATCAAACCCACTTTTTGCGAACACGACTAGGTTTAAATTAACTTTCCTACTCAATCTTTTCAACGAGTTTTTGATTTCTAATAAACGATACTAAATTTTTGTCATTCGATTCATCAATCATTACTGATGATTATTTTTTATTCATGATAGTGTATTATAGTTTGAAATATTGACAAATCAATTTTTTAAAAATACATAAAACTTTAATATTTTATAAAATTAAATTAATACTAATTGTAAGATTCAAATTAAAGAGAAGATTAAAAAGTTGATCAACGAAGTAGAACAAAATAAATTAAAAAATAAATATACAGGGTGAGTCACGGAATGTAACGTTTCAAAATAACTCGTAAAATATACCTACATAGTAGAAAAAAATTTTTCCTGCATAGTTAAACTAAATTAAGGAGCAAATGTAATGGTAAACCCAACTTTTTTTTTAAGGACATTTTTTTTATGAGATGTCAAAGTCATCGTTATTTATTAAAAGAAATGCTTAACTTTTTTTTTTATTGATTTTGATAAAAAGTATCAAATTGTACATAAAAGACTATGATACTATATAGATCCTAAAATGAATAATTGCTGAGATATTCACAAATAAATTTTTATTATTATAAGTATTCGAAGTGTTCTCCATTACAATCAATAATGCACTTTCATAATCTTCTTATCAAAGAACGTTAAAGTAAGAACAATTAAATAATAATAATTAATAAAATTATTCTTTGCAATGTTTAAATATTTATAAATACATTTAACTAAGTGTCAATAAACAATTCCGTAAGATATTTTTTCTTTACAAATTTCAATAATTAAAAATAATTATTTAGAATACTTATCGTTGATTAACCAAATGAATGGGTCATCATGCGTGCTAAAGCACTAAAGGCCACAAGTGGGTTAATGGCGATTGAGCAGAGAGAATAAAAAAGAAGGGGAAAGAAAAAGACAAATATATACGAACAAATCGGGTGTACATATTTTGCGGTTGGTCAGATACGCCTCTACGATTACATTTGAAGTATTAGGTATGGCATGGTTGACGTTGATGAACAATTCCCTCCTGAGTCCTCGAAGAAGCAACGATCGTTGTTGTATGAAGTACGTAGCTGATCTGAGCTTCTGAATGTTGCTGCACTTGTTTTTTCTCTTCTTTTTTTTTTCTTTTTTTGGCAACAACCTGATCAACTGGACTGTTTTCATATTTTTTTTTCTTTTTTTTTCTCTTTCTCCTTACGTGTAATAACTGTTTGCTCCCTTTCGAAAATGAGCGGAAAACGGGAGCACCAAGAACGATTTCGTTGAATCTAAGAAAGTTTTCTGTTAATGGGGATCGCCTACCTTTAAGATAATACTAATGTTTTACGAGAAAGTCGACGGTAGTAAAAGGCTTCGAGCGTGGTGATAAATATATTGGTGTGATTGCGATTAGTACGTTCTACGAGCTAACCCGTGCAAATATTTATATAAGTATCTCTTTTATGTATCTCGTATTTTCTTAATTCCAAAAAAAAGAATATCCAATCATTTGATCTGACTAGAATCATCTTAATTAAATGTTTTCTATAATGATAACAATTATATATATATATACATAAATAGAGATACAAGAAAATTCACTTTTACATATTTTTATTTTTAATTACTGTAACTGTCTTATTAATTACATTACAATAATATTAAATATCTAAAGGCGTAACACACACATGGGTGTACACACATGTAAAAGCTCTTTAATGAAAAGTACTTGCAATAGATCTTTCTACGAAAGCAACAAACGTGATGCTATAATCGATAACTATGACACATGAATTTTTCATAAATTTTCATCGATTCCAATACGCTGAATAAAGAAAAAAAATAAATAAATATGATTGCTAGGAGTGTAAAAGTAGGAAAGGAGACTAATATCGCCGTCGTTAAGAAACGAATTCCTCGTTTCTCTCGATCTCATACGCTTAGAAAGTACATCTCGACTAATTGTAGGCGATCGTACGTAGAAGATACCACATAGATACTTATATACCAACATAAATGTGTAATACGCGTGATCTTTCGATGATTAGATGGTTATATGTTTGCATGTAAGTATTCAAACCGGTAAAATCATTTATTATCTTTGATTGTTTAACGATTATGTTGCTTAACCCTCGCAAGACGTGCCTTTAATCGTAGATTTTTTATTTCCCTAAAGATTTTTCGAAGGAAAACGCGTTTCTATCCGACCCGTAAGGCATACCGTTAGCTAAGACGTATGGGTCTATCTAGAAATACTCTAAAATCATTCCGTCGATCCTTCATGTTATTCACTTTGAATACCAAAATATCGAGCAACGATCGTTTGCGTAGTACGATCGAACATGGAAAGTATTTTCTTCCTGTAAAGGTTTAATTTGAATTCCTTTTTCTTGTCATTAATCTACAGCACTATAAATAGAATGAATAGAGACATAGTTAATTTTCTACTGAAATGTATGTGTTTGATAACGATTGTATCATTTATCAACTTAATTTTATAAATTATTCACTTAACTAAGTATAATATTTGGCTATCAAAGTTTATACAAAATAAATAAATTATCTTAACGCCATAAAACTTCAAGATCGATAATTTATCTTATTTTTAAAACACGTATTATAAAATTTATATTTACCGTGAGTAAACGACATATTAGATTCCATTTTTAATCATTAGAGATGCAATTGAATAAATTAAATAGTGATTATAAATAATAAAAATTAAGTAAAACGTCATGATTACGATAATGGTGATTATATTTTAGTATTATTTTTTAAGAAAAATTCAAATATTGATAAAACAACGATATTAATTTGAAATATTAAAAAAACAATCTTTGAAGTATATTGATGAATGATGTTCTAGAAGTGGCCTACCTATTAGAAGAGAAACCAAATGAGAAAATGAGAGAGAAGTACGGATGCTTTATCGAGGTCGAAAGGTTTGACAAATATCGGCAGTTTTAAAGGAAAGCATAGACCGAAACGAGCGATGTACCGTTCAGCAATAATCCTTTATAAACGTACATACTTGAATGAAAACGGAGCGAGTAATCGTTGATTTTTCACATCTACTAACATACGTACCATACTTACCAAAAGGAGATCAGTTCATAGATCAGTCGATCGTCCGATAATTCTGAAATAAGGAAAATGTTGGAAGAAATGTAAAAGGAAGCAGAGTCATCTTCGGAAAAGGAAGCATAAGTCCTCGTTATCGGTCACGATCGGTGTCAGGACATCGTTCTTTGACCTCCTCCCGAAAGATAGGAATATACATTGCTCCATCGAGAAATGAAAACGTGACCCTTTAAAGAAGAAGGATAAAGAGGGAGATGGTGAGATGTTGGCCATTTTTGGTCTCGAAAAAATAAGAATAAGAAAAAGAAGAAGAAGAGAGGATAACGAAAAAAAAAACAAATGTCTTCTTCGATGGTGAAGAAGTGAAAGAAAGATAGAAAGAAAGAAAGAGAAAGAGAGAATGGCCTAGAAACGTGCCAAAGCGTTCTCCGATGCGTTCACGAAGGATCTCCAGAGAGGTTACCACCTCCTTTCCATCTTGGACACAACAGTAGCTCTCTCTCTCTCTCTCTCTCTCCTTCTCTCTTTCTCTCTTTCTCTTATTTTCTTTCTTCGTTTGGGGCATCGTCGACAACGATGGTAAATGGCCCATGGAGAGGCTCCGCGCCTCCAGTTGGAAACGGGAGCACGCCACGTGAAAGTAGGAAGGGGAGGCTATAGCCGGACCGACGTCGCTTCGTGCGCTTCAGTCGTTCGTGGACCTCGAAGGACGATAGAGGTCGAAGAGGACATTTCCTCCTTTTCCTTCCTGACTGGTGCTTCTTCTCTCTTTTTATTATCTATTTTTTTTTATCTCTTTTTTATCCTTATACAATTTTCTGTCATTGACTCTTTAACTGTCTGTTTGTCTGTCTCTCTTTCTCTCTTTGTCTCTCTCTTTCTTGGTCGTTTTCTTTGACACTATCGAAGGTGATAAGACGACAACGACAAAAACGCAACAACGATTTCCTTTATCAATTCGGTTCACTAGGATTCATAGTCCTTCTTCTACAAGAGAAGAGGACGAAGAGGAAGAAGAGGAAGAAGAACAAGGAAGGATCTTCTTCTATCTATCCTTCTCATCTTCTTATTCAAGTTGCAATTCTCCTAGGACGTCTCTCTTCAAATTTCATCGATTTCCTCGGGGTCATCGTTAATTTTTGTTTTTTTTTTTCTTAAAACGTCAGAAAGATCAAAAGGGAAGGAAGGATGCGTCGACAGGTCTACCTCGTCGTTGGAGTCATCTTCTTGGGCTATCTTCAAGGTTGGTACTCATTTTCGTTTTTTTTTATTTGTGGCTTTTTATATGAAACATTTTTTATACAACATTGCAAGCATTCAACGATGATTTCTAATTGTTTTATTTTTCGAAAAAATTCATTTTTGTTCGTACATTTAATTCTGAACATTTTTTTTCCAAACTTGCGTATAAAATATTTGTTTTCTTTGGAAAGAAAAAAACAAGTTGATTGGAAATATTAACGAAATGTATTTATCGATGAAAGAAATGAAACTTTCAATAGAAAAAGTAATCAACAAACAGTGCGATTTAGATAGAAAATGATTTTGCTATTAATTGATGCAAATCCTTTTAAAACGCTATATTTTTTTAGTTTTTCTTAATTTGATTCCTCTCGATTGTTATCCAACTATCTTTGACCTTAGTGAAAAGGATTCTTTTCATCCAGGAAGGACTTGTCTTCTTTCATTTTCATTTTTTACTTTCCCTTTTTTCTTGATTTTCTTGCTCTCTTCGTCACGGTATATCAAGGTCGGTAATCAGATCTCTTGGTGAACTCTTCGGTGGTGATCATCTAGCAGTAATTCGAGAAGTAAATGAAACCGTGACCTTGACAAAAAAAAAACCAACAAAAAATTATCATTATTCGGCGTAACTACCGAAACGGTCGCGTCAATTCGCAGAATCTTGACAATGAATGGTGGAATAATTTTACGCTCTGTCGATCGAAAATCACGAAATCGATTCTGAGCTAACGAGTTTGGAGAATTGAGTTCGATTCGAACAAAGTAGTAACTCGTCCGAGTAAAGAGTTTATATCAACGATTTATATTACTAACTGAGTAAATGACGTAAACCTAAGTTTTATGTGGGTGTTGTGTAGTAACACGTGAGAATAATTTAAAGAAGCAGATATATCTCGAGTTACATTGTAAGAAATGTTTATAGAGTTGTTTTTATCTGACAGGGTCATACTTGATTACATTTTTAGAAACAAGTTTCTTCTTTTATTTTTGTTATATTTAAAACATAGAACCATAACAAAGAAACATAGTGATACCGATGTTCTCTTCGATCTTTATTACTTATAGTCAAGTCGATATTAAACCTAGTATATACCTTAGTATACGCAAAGTAGTTTTAAAATATTAACCAGGATTATTTAGAGCACTGGGCCAATTCATTTGAATCTTTCTCTTTCTCTCTTTTTAGTTCTTTTTCTATATTCTTTCGTCTCATTTCAAAAATATTTCTCACAAATCATAGCAGTAATCTTTTTATAATCGTTCTTTATTGCTTTAAAGTTAATTAAGTTGAATCATGATGAACTTTATCTTAGGTAGCATATATATTATATATACGTATATAATATGTATACATTTATATTACCTATAAATATAATTATCGATGGTTCGATAAATCGTCAAGATTGTGGGACATGGAAAACTGTCACGAAAAATCAGAATGTAATTTTAGAACTGTTCTTTTCATATGCGATAAACGAAGCGAGAAAGAGTAATGATGGAGAAAAGAGAGAGGAAAATAAAGAGAGAAAAATAGAGATGCACAGACAGCTTCCGAGTATCTCCTTCTCTTTTCTACCTTCTTCTTCGGTAAATGGCTTTGCTCAGGGTGCCCATTGAATTCCCTGCAGGGAGTCAGGATCGTTCCTTGGCAAAAGCGGTGTTCTTTCAACGAGGGAAGAAAGAGAGAACCATCGTTTTTCGTTTTAATCTCTCGTACGTTCGCATCCTCGTGCTCGAATCTTTGAGTAAAAAAAGAGAGAGAGAGAGAGAGAGAGGAAGATACGAGTTTATGTCTTCTCTTTTTCTTTTTCTCTTCTTATTTCATGATTCTGATATGGACCACTCGAAATTTATCCCAATGGCGTAGGTTTCATTTTGGAGAATAATTATTGTTTTATAATTTTTTTTCAAATTTTATTTGTCAACAAATTTAACTATTCGAGAAACATTCCAATGGCATAGAATTTGTTTTAAAGAACAATTATTAATTTATTTAATTATATTTTACACTAAAAAATAATTAAAACAAGCGAGTCATATTTCAATGGTTTGGGCTTAATTATGGAGAACAATTATTATTTTTTTCTTGGATTAAATTATATTTTTAAAAACAATCAAATTTTAATAATAGATATTCATTTTTCTTATTTAATTGCATGACTGTAACAGTACATATTAATTTTCGTTCAAATAATTTTCTTTTTAGATAATATCAAGCAAGCCAGGAGTTGTTTCATTACGGCAATAAAAATTAATTAAATACACGTTTTAAGATAAATTATTCTCTCGGTATTTTTTTTAATTCATCTTACGATATCAAATCGAGAAAAATCTTCTTCTAGAATTCATTAAATCAAGATTCGCAAGATTACGCGTTCTGATGCAAAAGGATTGATGTAAGATTTACGTAAATCCGTATATGTGTATCGAGAATGTTGACAAGTCATAAGTTTTATCGTGAGTAGAATCCAATTTAATGTACACACCTTCGTCAGAAGTTTCATTATGCTTATAAACTATTAAACACACACACACATAGACAGTTAGTTATATAGGAATGTACTGAACTGAATCATTTAAAAATAGAAGCATTAATATATTGCAGTTATTTTATATGATAGAAACAAATTTCTAAACAAAGATTATTTTCCATTGGGCAGCAATATTTTTGTTCAAAGTTATTGTAATCATATAATACAAATTGAAGGTATTTTAAAATTGTCTTGATCTGATTGAAAACTTTTGTATAAGATCAAATTATAATTTTAATGAAAACAAGCTCGATAAGGTTTTTATTTAAAAATATAATTTTTGAGTAATAGTTTTCTTAATTGATATAGAAGCTCCTTCGAGATGAATATGCTTTTTCTGACAAATTTTGTTCTGTCATAAAAACTAACAAAGATATTTTGGCTTATAAAGAAATTAAGTAATTCACTTGGTATATTCATATTATACATACATAAAAGTAAGTACGGAAATAAATAGAGAAAAGGAAGCATCTGTCAGACCAATTAAGAAGAAGGTACGTTAAGGATTAAAGTTACAGGAAAAACGAGTTACATAGCTTTTTCTTTATTAACGAATCCTCAGTGTCCTTCTTTACATTTTTCTTACGCTACTGTACGAAAGCTTGTACTATAAAGGGACTATATACTCATATATGTATATAATAATATAAGAATGTATGTGTTGGTATAGGACCAACTCGTGTGTTCGACCAGAGCGCGTTACGTGCTTCACATAAAAGTCGTAAAAGTCGACGAGTTAGTTGAGCTGACGCGCCTAATTAAGTATGTTAATCGGCTTTAAAACTTGCCGTTAAGAAAGCGAGAAAGCATGGTAATTCAAGAGAATCGAAAATAGTAAGTAATATCGTGTTACCTTAGCTTTTAAAACCGTGAGAACTGGAAGGAGTAACGAGATCCTGCGAAAATTTTTCACTACCTAGCACGTGTCACACGCAATTGATTTACAACAACTGTGACTAGAACGATGAAAATACTTTTCTTTTTCTTATTCCTTAGAAGATTTTATGGAGGCTATCGGGCATATGTTACGATCTTCTGCTGTGTAAATTGGACTCTCCTTTGAATAGTTCTTTTGTGATATAAATCATCTTCCGTTGATATTTTTTCTCTTTTCTTTTTAAAAAAAGAAAGTAAATATTTGTTAACCTCTAATATATGTAATATTGTAACTTATTAATGATTAATTAATGTAGATCAACACGTATTGTTTTTGTCATTAGAATAATTTTAAATGAAGTTTAATTAATTATTAAATTCATTTATTACTTAGAAAATCATAAATAAAATATATATCTAATCACATTTTTCTGATCATTCTTGCTTGAATGTATTTTGGTATTTTTTACGCTTAATTTTAAAAATTAGTAAAAAAGTGTGTTCAAGTCTTAAATGTACATAGTTTTACAATTTAGTTTTTTATCAAATTTTGTAAACAAATTATGATATTATAATCTTTTCATTATTTCTGAGTACATAAATCATACATTAAAAGTTTAACATATGATAATTAATACGTTTACTGTTGCACGAATGTTTTGCATGAGTATAATTTAATTAAAACCAAAATATACGTTAAATTTATTATCTCGTTGTTAAAAATTTCTAAAATGAAGCTCCAAACATTGTTAATTACTTTTATAATTATTTATAGAATGAGTATACACTTTACTTGATTATTCGAGCATAAACAGTTTACAAATTCATTCATATTGTATTTATTTTGAAAAACAAAATGGAAAAATTAAACCAACGATAATTAACACATTGATAGCCGAACCAAATTTTTCTTCTATGTAAAATAAACGAAAATAAAAACTTAAGAAAAATGTTATTTTTATCGTTGTGAGACATTATAAAAATGAAGTATCCAAAATTGTTAATTACTTTCATTATTATTCATAAAATGAATTTACAAGTCTCTTCAAATTGTGCTGGTCATCCGAGCATGAATAAACGTATTCACGAGAGAATGCCTACGTCATTGAAATTATGGTATGTTTTTTCGAAAAGGAGATGAGAAACCGTAGAGATACTCGTACATCTCGTATAAGAACATCCAAAAATTTCAAGATACTTGAAACGACCACACGTATCGTCTTATCTCATTATTTCTTTTTCTTTTTTTACAATTATTTTTGTATCGCCTTTTTCGTATAGACGCATCCCTGTTTCCTTCGGCAAGCCTGATGCGACTTTAATTCTTTTCTTCATCCTACTCCGCTCTCTCTCTTTCTCTCTTTCTTTCTTTCTGTTCACTGAACACAACTCGTTCTCTGACCGTTTGTCGGTGCAATTTAAAGCGGGAGTATGTCTGTACGAAAGTAAAAGAGAAAGAGAGAGAAAGAGAGAGAGAGATAGTTGTTATATTCGACGAGGCCACACACAGTTTGAAAATTGTGCGCCTTTTTCGTCGCTTTTAACCGTACATTGTCCACCTGATATAAAAGCATTCTATTTTAGTTTATTTTTACTTCGTTTTTTTATCATCTCTTTTCTTTCTTCTCTTTCCTCATGTGTTTTTCACTTTTTTCGTTAATTCGCCAATTTATCGATTATTTTTCCAATAAATATTGAATTGATTTATAAATAAGTTGCTTGTTTTATTAGCATCCCGTTTTATAATATACAAGGTGTTATAAATGTCGCTTTAACGAGGAAATAAAAATAAAGTAACAATTCACTATTGATTTATTAAAAGAATTACAACATTTGATTTTTCATTGTAAATTATAAATGAATCTCCAATTATATTATTGTTAAAAAAGTATGAACCCACGATGTGGTTATTCTAAATATCTGTTGAAAATATTCTAATTTATTAGCTCGTTTGAAAAACTTTATGTCAATTTCCTAATAATTCTCTTCTTTAATAATAATATAATTAATAAAAATGATGTACATCGTATGAAGTTTATAAAAATCAAGTGGAACTTATGTATGAATCGATTCAATAAAAAACGAAAAAATGCAATTGTATTTGACGTTATACGATAAAGTTAGTCCAAAAAATGCGTTGAAAAAAAAAATATGAAGAAAATTGTTTAGGCAATAGGTAGTTATTGTTTTTTAACAAGATACGAAGGTCTCGTAAATATTGTTCCTCCTACGTAATGATAACCAAGAGAATTAGAGAGAGAGATGAGTTGATAATAACTTGGGTTATAAATTAGGGAAAAAAGCAGATCGCTCGGGGTATGCAAGCGTGCAGTCAATTTGCTAGCCAAAGAATTAATAGATGACGTTGGTAATTGAGCATGATTGTTGACCGAGCGATTTGATAATGACGTCACGACAACGATATTATGGTCTACCTTCTTCTTGCAAGGATCACTTCTATTGTCCTTTTATTTTTTTTTTGTCTTCTTCTTTTATTTTCTCTCCTCTCTCTCTCTTTTTCTCTCTCTCTCTCTCTCTCTCTCTCTGTATCTTAAATTTTTTATTACGAACGTGAAACGATGAAAATTTATTGCCCGAAATGACGGCTGCTCGTCCATTACGCGAATTACGAGAGTACCACTTGCCGCTTTGTCGAATCGGACGTGAAGATTGGAATGTCTGAGGCATCGCCGAGTGCTTCAATAAAAGATGATCGCCTAAAAGCGTTACCGTTTCAGTTCGTTGACTTTTCACCGTCTTCAAACCCCGTGACCCTCTTTCGATTATATCCGCCCTGCAAAGGTGCGAAATTTCAATGATCGCAAGCATTTTTTTACCTTCTCCGAATCGTTGAATTCTTCTATCTAAGTTCGTTTAATCGATCGTTTTTAGATTCTTTGTAGGAATGTTATATTTCTTATTTCAATTAATTATAATAGATATTTCAAATTATTTTGAATTTAATTAATGTTTCCATTTTTATAGAAAAATAATTTCATTTTGAACCACTGTTTGAATTCGTTTGTTAACAAAATAAACTTCATTTTTTTATCCATTATTTGAGTTATGAAAGAAATTATAATTTTTTTTTTTTTATATTATTTTAACCAAGTATAATTCTTGGTTAATTGATTGATTGATTAAGCATCTTTTATAGCTCACGAGTCAGACTTCTGACTCATACGTTAGAAGTTTATTAAATTACTTAACGTCACTTTACATATTTTGTCAGTAGAACAAACGATTTCATACTGTTTAAATTTAATCGATTTATATGAATTTTCAAATATTTCTATATTAGTTAGATAAATAATTACCCGTTCTTTTTTAATGCATCATTTATTGTTTTTTAAGTTACAACATAATAATATTATACTAATTATTAAGTATAAACACATATAAACTAAACTAATGTAAAAATTATATTATTTTATTTCTAAATAATTATTATAATAAATAATTGTATTCAATATATATATATATATATATGTGCTTAATTGTTCAATTACCTATATTAAATGTTAATGTATATATTTAAAAGTTACGAAATGAATATTACATAAAATTGTCATGATTGAACGTATCACATTCAAGCTCATATATCTTGTGACCTTGCATATATGTTCAAAGGAAGCACAATCGTCTTACTAATACATCCGGCATGGATCGCATTCAAAAAGAGAGAGAGAGAAAGAGAGAGGATCGTGCGAAAGAAACTCATTTTCAATTTAATCATCCCACCCGCTGCGTCGTTGATAATTAATTCATTACGTGCCACGCTCACAGGGCTCCACGACAATAAGTATCAATTATCATCGAAATTCTTTGAAAGACTTGAAGACGACGTAGTACGCGTGCCAATTACCGTACAGGTTAATTGATCTCATCTTTATTTTGTTTTGCAAATGGTTTATACTTAATATTATAAATTCTATACATTTATTATTTATTATCTTGAATGTGATAATAATAAATAATAAGATATTAGATTCAACGCATTAATCAATCTTGACTTTTTTGTTAGATCTTTTTACGTTTTAATTTATTTAAAAATAATCTTTAAATATTAGTTAGAATATATAAAGATTAATTTTCAAATTAATTATTTTAATCGGCACAATTTGTTCATTTATTATATTATTTTAATATTACTACATAATTATATTTTCTCTCATAATGAAGTTTAAAAATAAATTATGCAAGAATGAATGGATGAGATACGGTAGCCTGCGAAAATTTCACATTGTGAGTATTATTAATTAGAAAAATTGATCGATGTAAAAAATATGGGAAGTGAATGTAGACGAAATTAATAAAAATATAATTGTTTTGTTTCTAAAAATTTTAGATAAATATCTAAATAAAATTTGATATAAATATACAGAGGAATATTTCTGTATATAAGATTAAACTCAATTACCAAACTGACAAATATCTGAAGATATTCATTATTCCTTATAAAGACGCGTATTTTAATTTGATTTTCTCAAGAATAACTTGTATTACCGTTACTCGAAAATACACAGAAAATATTTGTACGGCCTGGTTTCTTGACACCGAAACGTAAGACTGCACAATGGACATAGAATAGTTTACGGGACACGTTTCTATTTACGTTCTCTATCAACGTTTGATCTAAATGCATGATTGATCGACGATTGCTTTTTCTTTTTTTCATTGTCATTGAACGTTAATCATCCTTGTCATCAAACGGAATTTGTGCTATATGATAAAGTTTCGTTTAACGTAAATTCTTAAAATACGCTAAAAATGATTTGTTTTATAACTCAATTCTCGTACTACGGGCTGTATAAAAAAGTGAATTTATTTATCAATAAATAATAAATTTTGTTTACATCTAATTACTCAATTATCTCTCATAATATATTCAGCTATTATCCTTTTTCAATGTTTTTATATGTACTTTTTACAAATTCATTTTACTATCTTGTAATTATTAAGTAAAACATAAAAAAATAAAAAAATTTTTTTTTAAAAAGTAGATAGTTATCCAAACATGTCATTTATATGATTTGTATTATACAAGAAAAATTTTTGATAATACAATTTCTTATAACACGTAACGCATTAACACCGTTATACGTGTCTATTGTATTTCATCGAGTTTTGAATTTAAAGATATTTCAGTGGCCTTGACTTGAAATGTCAAGGAGAGAGAATTTCAAAAATTTCTTATATTCTTTGAATAACGGTGAGACAAATAGAATAAACGAATACGATATTATGCTAAATTCAGTAGAAGAAAAGATTGCTTACTTTTATGTTATCATTGAGTTGAGAACACGTAGGTACCTAACGTAGAAGATGTTATCGAAATACTTTGTTCCTTCGTCGTCTATCGCTAGTATTTACACGCATAGAAGCTTGTAGAAAATGTAAATTATTCATTAACCCAAGTCGTGCACGAATCACTTAGTATTACGCTTCTTATTCTTCATCTATTCTTCGTCTATTTTATTCTTTTTTTAATTATTTGCTTTTCCTTTTTCTACACAAAAGTATTTTCTTATTGTATAGCACAGTAGTCTTACTAGATGATTATTATTTGTACATTTTTTTTTTCGTTACATTAATTATTAGATTTTCTATCATTAATACAGACAGTTTAATAGTTCATTAGATAAACTCGTTCTTTCTTTTATATTCATATATAAAACAACACTGTCCAACTGGCGGTCCGGGAAGTAAATCAATTTTTTTCATACAAAAATTTAAATAAACATTTATGCTAAAATAAATTAATAATTACAATAAATAGAAACGTGTTTTATATAGAAAACTCACATAAAAACGGTTGATATGATGTTATGACGTACTTAAACTTTCGTATGCACTAATTTTTAATGTCACATTAATTGAAATTCTTATTATTTATCCTTCTTTGGCCCTTGAAATATTTACAAAAGAAAAAATGATTCGCAGACTAAAAATAAGAAAAGTTGGATAGCGTTGATATAATACAATATTTATCGACATTATACTATCGTTAATATATCGCATCGATAACTCAGGGTTAGTTCTAACAGTCTAGATCTCTGATTGCTTTTCACGCCTAGAAGATATCAGATGAAATTACATAGACCACACCTATCACTAGAAATTAGATTAACTGAAATATGATATTACTTTGTATTTCATTCTATCTTTATAAATATATACGGTACAATCTCACTAATCCGGCACTATTAAAAACCAGAGGGTGCCGGATTATTGGAATGTTCGGATTACTGGATTATAGAGAAAAAAAGTGATAAGTTTTGAGGTTAGACTGTTAGACGACGACGCGTCGACGGAGCGCATAGGCGTAGAGGGGCGAGGGTGGCGCAGGTGCCGGATTATTGGACGTATCGGTCTATTGAAGTGCCGGATTAGCGAGATTATACTGTACTTATAAATTATCTTACGATAATTTATTTGTACATACCATCGAAATAAAATACCAACTTGTCATACTGTTTCATTGAATATACTGACAAAAGAAAAATCGAATAAAGTTTAATGCAACGTGACGTATAATTTCATATAATTTTCTATCTTTTTTTTCTTTATCTCGTTTCAGATGCATCATAAAATGCTATCCCATGGATTCTTTTTTTTAAAAACATAAAAAGCATCCTATTTTTTTTTGCCATATGTATTCGTATCGTTTTATATGTAAGATTAATCCAAACTCAAGATTAACTTGCATTAACTTGTTAATGATCAGAATGAAAATTTTCAAATGACATGATTTTAATGATTTTATCCGAAGATAACGAATCTTGTCCATAGAATGAGAAATGTGAAACTTATTACGATCTGGTATAACGCAATAATGTTTCACACATGTATAAATTTGAGATGATCGTGGCGAAGTTTCTCTACGCTCACGTTACTATGTTTCATAATTCAAGATCAATTTCTCTCAGAGATACGTTTAATGGGTACCTACCATCTTCTCATCATGCAACTTTGTAATAAGTTCGTTAACTATGTGTGGCCAATACATATTAACTGGTTGGTATTCTCTCTCTCTCTCTCTCTCACTTTTTTTTTCTTTTTGTTGAATCAAAAAAAAAAAAGAAAACGAAAACGAAACGAGAAAGAATATGCTGTATCAAGCAATTTAATTAAAAGTTTCTCATTTATGACGAGAAATCATTTTTATTTTTGTCCTCTCAATTCACGTGTCATGATATGAGATATATGTATATATAATGAATCATTTTAAATATTCTTATAGTTATAATGAAATTATGTTGAATTTTCGTAAACGCGTTTATCGTTTAAATTTATCATTTATTTTTACAATAAAAAATATTATTTTACTTTGAATTCGCAAGTTCCATCAGTAAAGTGAACGTGCCAATTGGGTCACAGTTGTTTGTTCGGAATACAACAAAAGAGAGCTTCGTCGATATTGAACAGATGTTTATTTGAATAATTGAACATTCTATTTGCTTTCTCTTTCTCTTTCTCTCTCTTCGCTTTGTTTTGTATCCTGCAAACGACAACAGGCTACCAGGCAGTAATGTTTTCGCTCGTTCGCTTTGACATTAGCGTTTCGAATCGATGCGTTTGATTAGACTAAGAGCAGTCACATCTACGATACCAAGCATAGTATACACCATGCATCTATTTCGCCATAATAATTACGAGCAACGCTTTGATCACTCGATGTACTCAGTCCAATTTAGGTTTCTCTCATTAGCCACGGGAATTTGCATGATGTAAACACAAATTCGTATTGATAAATCGCCCGTTCTCCTTTACGTGCTCCAAATCTTCTATATGTTTTGCTTTATTAACCTTGTTAAAGATTTTTGAGTTCTCGTTGCATACCCATACCTTAACTCGTGAATACTTTTTTTTTTTTAGTAAGTTTATGATTGTTTTACTTACTAGTAAAGAGAAATGTGTTCAGTAATTATGACAGTGGAGTTAGTTGAAAAATTATAAAAATTTATTTTAGGATTTATTTTATAATATAAATCATTGTTACATAAAATAAGTAGTAAAATTAATGTAAAAAATTTATGTATATTTTACCGGCAAAGTTTGAAATCCGATATTGTATAGAATACCTAGGAGTTATATACAATGCCTAGGTATTCTATAGAATGCCGGCTTTTCATACATTGCCAGTAACATATATAGTACAATAATATAATTACTGGAAGAAACATATTTCAAAGAAAAAACTATCACAGTTTATTTTTACAAAACATATAATAAAAAGATACTAATTCATTTCAGATACTAATCGTATTAATTACAGGTATATACTTAATTAATACATGTATGATTTATTTAGAAGAAGATAGATGCATTAAATTAATTAAAAAAAAAAGGAAAAAGAAAATGTTAATCGTTTTTATTGTCTTTTTACGTCGTCCATTGATGATCGATCTGCTATTATAGTAACCTGTAAATGATCATTATTCTAGAACGACGACGATTAAATCGTTAATCAATTATCAAAAAGACGGGAGTGTTCGAGGATTCTGAGTGAGCAGACAACGAGTCAATTATTTTCCACTGATCGATGAATAAGCCATCAATCTTATATGTCAACAAATTTATCTAACCGATTTGTTTCTGACGATATATGAAAATGACAAATCGTCTAATTGATTCTCGATAGAAGGTTTGTAGTTGTTAAAAAAGAAACTAAGAAAACCAGTCTTGTTTTTCTATTTCCCATGAAAGTCATTCTATAAACGATCGGTTTAGCAGCCAAGTATTTCTACGGTCATCCCATAGACCGTTAGTATCATTCGTTTCATCGACTGACTCAATTCACCTTGTTTGACTCAGTTCGCTGACTCGAAGACCTAATAAACGTGTTCAGCGATGGTATTTTTATTATACGATTGTTGATTATATATAATTAGAGAATGAAACATAAGAAATAAAATTTCTTCGTCTCGATAGAACAATTTCATTCAATGTCGATTTCTAAGTATAGCTAACAAATCTAAAGACATACCAAGCATAAATTGAACAATTTATTTTTGATCGTATTATCATCGATGATACTAAACGATTAACATAATTAGAAAAAAAGTAATATCTATTTAAATAAATTCAGAAATTGAATTAAATGAAACATTTAGTCGATTTTTAATGCAAGTGAATTTCATACTAATTTGCATTTATTATGTAAATTTACTTAATTAGTTGAATCTCGATCTTCGATCTACGTAATTAAATAAAAAACGATAAGAAATAAGATTTTTTTCGTTTAGATCGAGGAATGCAATTCGATCGATTTTTAGAAGAAATAAATGTAATTTCAAAGAAAATAGTAACTGCAAACGATATTGATCACATCGTATGAACGTGTTTAAAAAAGTTTCACGACGTTGATTTCGATTAATTACGTGATTAGTACACCACCTGCGACATGATCTTACGGTCGTATCGTATACGGGACAGAACGGTTTCCTCGTAGCTAGCACGAACGAGAGCGTAGATTTTATCGTTTGGCAGACACCGTACGTGTCGTGCACGGAAGTTAAAAAAGAGAAAAATAGATGTATAGTATACATATATATATATATTTCGTTTCTATTAATGAAACTTGTTTTTACTTGAAATCTAGGGATTAGGTTTTATCTTTCCTCTTAAAATAAATAAATTTTCTTTGATTAATAATGATGATATCGACAACGATGAGGAAGTTCTCGTCATTTGCGTGATATGAAATTATTCGAATTATATTTTTTAGATCTTCTTTTAACTAAAATGATATCTTAATGAATTATATTATCGTCAGTTATTAGATAATTTAATAAACCCCTATGTTATTTCTAATCCCTATAATCACCAACGATCGGTGTACAATTAGACGAATATTGATTATTTGAAATAAATTTTCTAATGGTACATACAACTAATCAATGTCAATTTATTAGTAAATATCTAATAATGTAGTTTTTTGTCTTCCTCTCAAAGTTAATTGAATCTTACAATAAAACTTATTAAACATTCACTTTCACACAGGAATATTTGTGCTATTACTAAATATACTTATAATATTTTCATATACGAAATATTTTTTGAAACATATTTTGGAGAAGATACTTTAATTATACTCCAGGAATATTTTATATAAATAACTAAATAGTACCGACAAGTAATAAAATTCTTCTGTTTAAAAATTATTATTAAAAAAATTGCAAAAAAAAAATTAATTGTTCATTTGAAACCAGAACTCTTAAATTCATGTGAATGCAGAATTAAAATATAATAATGTTTATTATAATTTAATCGACAATATAATAAATATATATGGAATGTGAAACATTTTTTATTAAATCTCTAACATAAGACAAAATAAAAAAAAATATCAAGAAACATACAAGTTCATACATATGAAGATTATAAATGTCTTTTATTTTGAAATAACAATAATATTTATTTCAATATTTATATTTACAAAACACTATCTTTTTCTTTATTAAAAACTGATATTAAAACAGCCTAAACATTTTCTGTATAAATTAGTATAGTTTCATTCACTTTCCATCGTTTTGTTGAATGAAGAAAGATCAAGTGGAATGTTAAAATAGAGATAAAAAAAAGAAATAGAGGTACATGCATCCAAAACTTAAGTGCCGAGGCGAAACGATGTAACCTCGTAATTTATGCGCATAAAAGATTTTACGTATTCGTACTAGGGGATTACTCACCGAACGGTACGGTATTTACGCTCGGCTGATAACACACTCTCATCACGTTTTTTTGATGTCAGTAGACTCTAAAATAAGGAAGACAACGATGTTGAAAAGGAGAATGAGAAAGAGAGAGAAGGAAAGAGAAAGAGTACAAAAAAACTATAAGTTTAGGCTGCAAAATGTTACTCAGACTTTCGACGCTTCGTTTACGATGTAGCCACTACAACCTATTTGCTTTCTTCCTTTTCGGTTCCTTCTCCATAACGGTTCGCTTCCTCCATGTCAATTTGCGAGATCCAAACCCTTCTCTTTGTCTTGCAGTTCGTTAAAGAATTTAGAAGGATCTAATCGTCGCTTCGTTCTAAACGAAATTCTGAAAAGGGAACGAGAGGAAGGTTAACTGGATTATAATTGCATCTCCATATTTTTCATTTCATTTCATTTTGTTTTATTATACAGTTTCTGAAGAATGAATTATCTTTTCTAATCTAACCATAAGTTGGAATTTTATAATATAATGTGTTTATAAATATACTCTATTTTAAATAATAATTTGTAATCTCATCAAAAACTATTTTATTCTTTAAGTAATTTTAAATGAATTTAAATAAAAAAATATTTACAAAAGATTAAGAATATATAGAAAAAGTTTGTTATTTTTGAAAAAAAACTTAACATCTATACATGTATGCATGTATCAGAGTTTCTGAACAAATGAAACACCATTTTGTTCAACTTTCGTCTGATAATATAAAGCTAACAAATTACTATACTTTCATATTTTCAGAAAAATCTACAAATGGGAACTTTCCAAGTAGAAGTAAAAAGAAAAATGATAAAAAGAAAGAATGTAGATAAATCGTTCTCTAATCCGGTTCGTCATATAGTAAATGCTTGACTAACTAACTAAGGCTAGTCACGGTTTACATGGAGAGACTCGCTTATTTATATACTTACGTTCGATACAATGATCACATGGTAATTTAAAATACGAAACGATCAGGAAAACCCTGACCTAGACATTAAGTAGGTATGGAGGTAACGCAGAGCTCATCGTTCGACCGTAAATGCACTTGTAATTAATCGTAAATAGGTAGAAAAGGTCAAAACCGTTCGTCTCATTTGCGTTTTCATCGTTAAATTATTAATGAAAATAGGAACGTATCTTAACGTACGTACGAAGATTATAACTGCATATATGTATATATAAATACATAGTGTATATGCATGTGAGCACTCGCATGTTGTGTTAACGTTAATCCTTGGTCACGAAATCATTCTTTTCTTCGGTAAATTATCAATGGAGAAAGAAACGTATCTTTACGTACGTATAAAGATCATAAATGAATACGTGTAATAACTAACATATATGCATGTGATCTTTTACGTATTGCATTGACGTTGATCCTTGGTCACGAAATCTTCCGTTTCTTCTCTGTTAACTAGGTATACAGGTGAAAGCTAAGTCACGTTTTCTTCTTCTTTATCTAACACGGGAAACGATTTGTCATACAGTTATACAGTGATGAAAGCCGAAACCCCAAGACCTTACGCTTGAAATGTCGACAGAGACCTTTCTTGTGATCACTCATCAAGGTAAAGGTCGTGTAGGAAGGCCGACTTGCTCGTTTCATTCACTTTCTTATGCTTCTTTGAGATATTGCTAGGGAAGTAATATTGATTATACGTTTTTAAAGATATGCTGATATTTTTACGATCACACACATACACACACACACAATGGAATTCTGTTTAAATTATAGATTCTTGTATGGGATAGAAACATAATAATAAAATTGAGGATTATTTTCTTTTTGTTATAATATTTAATAGAAAATTGAAATTACATTTTAATGAGAAAACTCAATATTTGGTTTAACGTCTGATCAATTTTTATTTAATTTATGAAATTAATACTCTGTAATTTAATTTCTTTTCCTATCTAAATATAAATTCTATAATACAAGATATACTATATAAGAAAACACGGAGTTAATATACTATTCTTATTAAATATTTCTGTAGCAATATTATACTATGTTAATAATAAGTATACACTGATCTTTAGATGTAATTAAAATTGATTGTTAAATTAATTTTGTGCACAAGTACATAAGCTATTTAAAAACAATTCAATTTAAAAGTATATAAATAAAATTTAACAAAAAATAAAAATTTATATAATAAGTATGTATATGCTTTGAAATTATTATAGAGTATTGCAAATGATGACTTTAAGCATTAAACAAAATGAAAAATGTTTGTTTTTATCATATGCAAGAGTTTACCGATACAATCAACCATTGGATATGTTCGTGTTTAATCGGAGACCTTCGTTAATAATTATTCCCTTCCGTAGCTCTATTTCTCTTTAACTTCTCAATGTTCCCGTCATCTTGCCTCGCTTAACTTTAATTAATCTTAATGTATGATTTCCCTCAAGCATGCGTGCCGCATTAAATTATTATGTTTATTGCTCGACTTGCATAATCACGTCCTGCTTCGTTTAGAATCGTCTAAAGAAGGTTAAGATTCATTGAGTTGACATGACTTTAACAAAATTACTATATTTTATTGTTAAATACATCATTTTTATAATACCTTTATCTATTATTCATAAGAAATATACAGGTGGTTAATTTTTTCAATTAACATCATATGAATTTGCATTTATGTTTAATTAATATTCATTGTTTTTTAAATATAACGCATTTACTACTACTTTGTAGTATTTACATAAATAATTACATCTTATTTTTCTATAACATAGTTGAAGTATAATAATAATAATATAGTAATTTATATCTACATACAAAAGTATACAATTATAATATTTTGTTTATAATTTAAAGATATGAATATCTCTAGTTACAATGTCATTAAAAATATATGAACCATCGGTACCATTATTCCAAATAATGGTCAAAAAAACAATTTATCATTTTTCAGTTCTGTAAAGTGATTTGTAAGATACCTTACATATAAAGTACAATATTTTGTTATAAATACTAATTACTTATTAGTATTTATAATTAAGTATATATAGAGTTTATAAATAATTGATCACTGAATTTATTGCATTTTTATATTAGTTAGATTATTAAACATTAATAATGTARTAATAAAAGAAATATTATATTAAAAATATTAATTACATGTATGTATAAAAATTCGTATCAGATTGCAAGTGTATAAATCATTTCTATCATAGATCGTTTACAAAGTCATTAAGTGTGCACATGAACGGAAGATCGAGATCGTTTCGTATTATAACCGGCATGTTATCCTTTGAATATTGCAAGGCCGTAGAAAGTGTCTGCGGTTTGCTATTCAATTAGGTCATCGGTGCATCCTTCGCCTTAGGCAAGAATACGAATGGCTTTCTATCGTAACTTGGAAGCAATCTATGTATCCATATATATATACATAGGTATTTATGTATATAATAATGTAGGTACTATAATTCTCCTTGAGTATCGTATTGAGAATTTTAATAGAGCTGTGTGTTTCTCAAACGTAATTAATCGTTTTTGAACGTATATATATATAAAACTATAAGATAGTGTCAAATAAAGCAATAAGATAGTACATAGAAATAAAATAAGAAAATATATACACATATTATATATTATATATATTAAAGGCATCATAAATAAGTCTCCAGGAAGTTCATTATTATTCGATCGATTAATGAACGAACACAATTATCCTCCTTCACTAGACCAGAAACACTCTTTCATCCATTATACTACATGGATGATTACAAAGAGGAAAAGATCTACGGGATACTATCATCTACCGGTAGAATTATGAGATTCACGACCCTAATGATTCTGGATATTCTCTCGAGCATTGTTTCGCGTGTTACTTAATCGTATAGTCAATTTTACGACGATCAGGAAGAGATACTTCATTATAAAGCGATTAAAATTCGATCGCTTTTTTATTTATTTATTCTTTTTTTCTTTTCTTTTTGTATACGTTTTTTTTTTCTTTTTTTAGATAAAATAAAGTTGAAGTACAGTTTCCTAATTTCATCCGTTCTCACAGATTATTCTCGAACAAAAACCGTCTCGTGAGAAATTCTTTGCTGGGTAGTTTCACGGGAAAGAAATAGGGAAATGTGATCCAGATACATACGGACGTATTACATTCAGACAGAAAGAGAGGAGGAGTGGGGTAAAGAAGAAAAAAATTAAATTATGAAAGAACTTTCTCTAACGCGAAAGGCATGCAAGTTCAATGCAAATAGACAAAGTAATAGAGAAAATTATCGAGTAGATGCATGATTTAGACTCATCATTTTTCTCGTTACTGATGAGTGGAGAAACTGCATTTCTTAAGAAAGAAGATAACGTAGATGTGACAGAAAAACTATCCGGGTTTAGTATGGAAAGTATCTTGTTTGAAAGAAAAAAAATTAAAAAGGGAGTTTGCAGAAATGTTTATTGATTTATTTTGTTTGAAATATAGGTTACAGAAAAATTGTTGTTTAACAAAAATAAATATTTGTCAAATCAGTGGGTTTTGACAATTTTCTAAATTTTGTCTTGATATATCGAATAATTAATGTTATAGCTGAAAATAATTCTTATATTAATTTCATGATTATAATAATAGTTATATATATAATGTTAATTAACGTAATATGTGTGTGATAGATGAAAAAGATAATTATTGAATAATATGTTTCTTGTTTAACTTTAAAAATCTTATTATATGTGTCACTTTTTTAAAGCTAATTTAATTCTTTATTTAATTTTACCATGTTGGAAAATTGGAAAATATTAATTTCTAATATTAGTCGAATGTTAGAAATTTTATATTTTATTGAAGATACTTATAATATAAATTGATATAATATGATTGATAAAAAAATAATAATAAAAAAAATCTTTCAACGAATTATGTAATTAAAACTGAAAGTCTACTACCTATAATAATTTTACAGTTTGATTTAATTTCTAATATTTCTAATTTCAATTATAAAAAATTCAAATTTGCATAAACGCAATTAATCCTATGCAATAAAAATATTTGTGCCGTAAATTATAATACAACACATAATAAAATAAATCATAAAATCAATATTTTGATTCGTTCCATTGTCATAATTATCAGTGCAATTCCTTTCAATCTGTGATACTATTCTAGACGGTAAAAAAAAAAAAAAAAGAAAGAGAAAAGTAACATGTTCGAAGAAAAAAAAATGCGAATACTTGAGTAAGTAGCGCGTGTTTGTAATACGACGTCAATCGAACATTTCTTGGATCTAACGGATCGGCAGGTTCTCGCGATCCTGTGCAAAAGGGTGTAAGTAATGTATAAATGTGTCCGTGTAATGATGTATGTGGTAAGTATCTCCACGCACTCGCGGAAGATCGTGCGGTCTGAAAGGTAGTTTTTCGCCCCAGTACTCCACTTACCGCTTCACCACTTACAACCGAACATTACGATTTATGGAACGCGACTTGTTTGTCGTGCTTCTTCGCGATCGATGACACACATACCATACCATGATACCTGATCTACCGGGATCATGCATGATGTATGTCTATGTGTACTTACACGTCGTTACTCTTTTACTAATAAGTTGTCAAACTAATTATTCTGTTTCTTTATTGTAGTCATTTGAAAAATATAATTTTAAAAAAGCAGACAGAAAAGTTCATTTAAATGAAATAATTAGTTATCTTATCAAAAACTTTGTGCCTGTGACAAATATATAAACGTTTAAAATATCTAACATATTATGTTTATTTGAAATATTTTAAATCAATATTATTTTTTAGGATTGTCATTTATATATTGCGTAAGTACAAATAATACGAATATTTTTATTTGAAATTGATTTGATTTCAAATATTTTTATGTATAACATGTGGTTATATTGATATTCTTTGCCGACGTGTAATGTAATAAATTAAAAGCCCGAGTCTTTTAGTCACGATTCGTTAATAAATAATCAAAAGGAGTTAATAAATCTCGATCGATGTTGACGTATATCGGCGTCGAAAGAACGCGTGAAAACATTTCCATGCCGTTTGCATTCGCACGCTCCGCGGATAATCATTTAGCTTTGAGGCGCTTGTGTTCTGGCATTCGGTATCTTTTATGCGGATCAGGTCGCGTTCCTCGTCAGAACGTAAGATACCTACCGTGGGCGTTGAATTGAATCGAGAAATACGATTCGATTCTTTTTTTATCCAAAGTTTCTTTCAACAGAGATGGAAATTCTTTAGCTGGCGTCGTAAATCCGCACGTGCGGATCTTCGATTGTTTAAATTCGATCGTACGATCAGATGTTTAGGAATTTTTTTGGAAATTCATTTCGGTGTGTTGCAAATTAGACGGTAAAATAAGAACGATCATGAATGATTCAAGAAAATCATTTTAAAGTATAGTATAAATAAATATTTATTAATGTCAAAAAATAAATCAATACCGAATATATTCTGTAAACCGTATATAATGAAATTGGTGTAAGTTCATATTTGAACAAAATCGAGTAAACATCATTTTTATCAATTATAAAGAAAATATCAAAATTATGTGTTTTGTTTAAAAAATGGATTACATTATGTATGTGTCGCTATTTAATTTATAGAAAATTCATATTCTCTTTTCTTCAACGTGACGTTTTTATACAAAAATATTAATTATTATCCTGCATATGCTAAGACATATCATGACCGATTAAATAACTAGTTTTAAATTTTAAATAAAAATGTTATATTTAATATTATCCTTTTTCATAATTTGACTCTATAATAATTCTAATTATAAATATCGTTTTATTGATTATTTTCACCGAGGTATCAAATAAACCAATATCAATATTCAATTGTAAAAAATATATATTTTGTTAAAGACCAATCATTCTACCAACTATGAAATTTTAAACTGTCTGTATATATATAGTATTAATAATTATCCAAAATAAAAATCTTTTCAGGACGTGTAATTCTTAATATTACACGAATGTATTTAACGAAAGTGTGTCACTAACATCAAACATGTTTTCTTTTCTTTGGTCTGTCACGATAAACAATAAATAATTAAATTCATCCCACGATTATTCTGTCTATCCGAGTGTCGCTCATCTTACTTTAGAAATCCGGCCCACGCGAGAAACAAACTCACATGGATAAGACTTCTAGATAAAATCTAGAAGTTCAATTATAGACAGACAGAGAGTAATGCATCGAAGATTTTTTTCTCCAGGCATCGATACATTCCGTTCTGCTCTCTTGATTCTCTCGTTAGTAGTGCATCTGACTGAGATTACGTCGGAGTTCAAATGAATTTTTCAATTAACTTATGTAAATAAATAACGCTACCAACCGGAGTAATTATAGCCGATCAAGAGCTATATATATGTATATAATATAAATCGAGCGAATAAATTTATCGATCGATYGATCTTCTCCTCATCTTGGAGGGCAGCGATCTCAATAAAAAAGCCCTACATCTTTCTATTTTTTATATTTATTTCTTCAATCTGTACATCCTTCTTTTATAAATCTAATTAAATATATTAGATTACTCGAAAAGTTCGTATCAATTCAGAAAAATCATTTATAGGTAACAATTTTATATATTGAATAATAATAATAATACATAATAATATAATGTAATATAAATTTATATTCTTATTCGATAAAGAAACAATATTTATTGAATATATTTTTTAATAAAATTTAACTTTATTTCCAAGCAACTCAATACGTAGACAGAGCTTGAAATAAATGGTTGAGCAATTGATCGAACTATATCAACACTTTTATGCTATACTAGTATTAGTTTCTCGTGATTTAATTAGTTTTTCCTTTTGTCATTGTCTGGCATTCAATTGCTAGGTCTACCTATGTTCATACATATACATACAGTTATAATAGATCTCACTGAACCGGTACTTCATGATTAGCATTCAAAAGCTTTGTTTCCTTTGATTCCAACTGGCCACCTATAACTCATTTCACCTTTCTCTTTCTTTCTTATTTTACAATCTTTTTCTTCTCTTTATCTCTCTCTCTCTCTCTCTCTGTTTCTATTCTTCAGAAAAAAAAAAATATACATTATGATGATGTTTCGACAAAACGAACCACTTTTAGATTAACAACTATCCTAGATGGGTGTTACCAGGATTATTAAACCAACGGCTAATTCTCGTTTATTTCTAATCAAAAAAGAAGATCAGAGTTTCGCTTATCTCGTTACGAGGATTAGATACTTTCTTATTTGTACTTACGTTTTCTACAAGCACGTTGAAATGATTTCTAATGGAAGGAAGTTCAAGGTTGGAAATCTCTTTCTTAGATCGAGCTTTGAATCGTAAATCTTCTAAGACAAAGTCGTTATCGGTGAAGTTTATCGGGTGAAAGTTCATAGATTGGCTCGATTGGTGGCTACGATTCAGCACGAAATCGATAAATCATTCGGTGCTTCCCATATGTAAAGTCATTTCACGGACTATCTTTTTAATGTTCAGGAAAGAGATTGTTGTTGTAGTAGTAACACTGATATCTCTTTTTCTCTTTTTATTTTTTTATTTCACTTCTATCGTAACGGGACAATGTTGTTCGCTGTGAGTAAACGAGATCATTTTACTGAGATAAGACTCGTTGCGGTAACACTGAATATATCTTGTCAACTTAAAGTCTGACGTAAGATGTTCTATATAGAGAATATGAAATTCTTCTTTCGATTTGTTCATTCCTATGGATTTTTTGTTCAATATTATGTTGATCGTTATAAAAATATAATTAATCTATTTGTGTTGATAATTATAAAAATTATTTAAATCGAATAATTCAAAACAATTGATATTATGTGATTTATTTTATTCTCTGAACTTTTTTATATTATAAAATAAATGTCTCTAACATTTGTTAATTTCATATTCTTTTATAACTATCTGCACATTAGTACTTTTGATTTATAGTATTTGTTTACTTTTATTTATTCTTCCAATAATATATTACATAGATTTTATTTATTTTTATTATTTTTTTTTTTTTTAACTCTAACGTTATTATTTTGTTCCTAATATTATCTAATTACATAGATGGTTATGAGTTTCCGACATGAAAAGTTTATCTATTAAAATAAAAAGAAAAAAAAAATCTTAGAAACAATGGAAACAATGGATTAATATAATTAATACTTAATTATCTAAATTATATTTAATTAAGCTAATTATTAATATAATTAAAAACATTTTTAGTTATAATATGAAAATAATAATTTTGTTGAAAGATAATGAAGTGTTAATTATGATCAAAGATATTTGATGCAGCAATGTAAAGAGAGTTGATGTGAATATATTTTATCAAGCCTAAACCTCTGCTGGATTATCGCAATCTCATTCATCTTGCTGACCTTCAAAACATTACTAGATAGTGAAAAAAGCAGGCTCATATTTCGAAACGTTTTTAATACTTCTTTTCTATACCTCGTTAGAATTAAACAATTCTTCAAATAAATTCGTTTTTTTCTTTTTAACAAATTATAAGTATTTTATAGTTAATTCATTATTACTTTCTTGCAATATTTTATTCATTTTTGTAGAAAAAAATTCGCGCATAAATTCTATTAATAAAATTTCATAGTGGATATTAGAACATGAGATATTTAAAATCAAACTTGAAAATATATTGAATTAGACAAAAAGTTTTTCAAAAAATGAGAAAAAAAAACTTTTTTCATATTTTATATCAAATCTTTTTCAAATGGTCTGAAACTGTATTCTGATTGATGTTTCATTTTTTTTTTGATATCAGAACTGCTAATATATCAATAATTTTCAATTTTTCCTGATTTAATTGACTTATCTAGTGATTAGTTGACTAAAGCGAGGTGCATCTTCAATATTCAAATTTCTAAAGTAAAAACTCTTGAAACAGCCTTGTGATACATTTATTGATATTGATTATCACCAATTTTTTAAGTAGTCTAAGTCGCAACTTTTCCTTTTTTTTTTTCAAAAAGTTTCAAAACTTATATAAGTACTTACTATAACAATAACTTTTGACTGCATAAACAAATACGACATATTTTTTCTAATTACTCCATAACATGTCATCTTTCAAATACATAAAAGTATTATCAGATCCGATAAAAATTATCAGAATTATGAGATCCTAAAGCTATCTATCGAAAAACCATTTTTCCAATCCAATATATAATATTAAATGAAACCTTTATATGTTTCATATAAAAAAATATTTTTATTTACAATAATTCATGAATAAAATATAGTATATATAATTCATGGTTTTCCTTTTATATACATTTGTATAAATGTTTTTCTAACCATTTATTAAATCGATTAATTAAATCCTAATAGATCTGAATGTTTACAATTAGGTAGTTGTATAGAAGCATGAAAAAAAGGAAAGAAAAAATAATATTACGATCTTGTTGTCGAGGTATCGCAAAGTGAAAAATGTCGTTTTTAATTGACACGGAAGTTCGCGTGATTCTGCGCACGAAGTTAAGCCTCGTTAATGGTAAAAAGATAAAATGGAAGAAAGAAAAAGATAGAATAGTGAGACGCGTTATGGGACAATGCTGTAAGGAAGAAGAGATCGTTTCTCTGCGATTAGAGTCTTTGTAAAAAGAAAAAGAAAAAATAAATCAGAACAAGATAGAAAGAAAGAGAGAGGGAGAACTACCCTTTCAAGTTCACAAAGTATATGTTTCATTTTCCGATAAAATATCTAATATAAATTATACTATCTATATATCTAACAAAAACATATTTGTTGTCATTTTTCGATGTTAAAATTCATGAAATTTATTCATTTATTCGCTCATACATAAAAATATCTTTTGTTTTTTTTCTAATAATTTTTCATACATACAAATATTCAACCTATTTTATATAAATATTAATTATATTTTTATCTTTTTTTTATATATAAAAATATTCTAAATTTTGTACTTCAATTTGAAACAAATTTCATTGCTTTTGTTTTTCAAAGATTATTACAAATATATTTCTTTTTAATGTTATTGTTATTTATCTTTATTAATTTATCAGTAAATTTATTTTACGCACTTAAAAATATTTTCCAATAAAAAATCTTAATCAACATTAATAATCGCATAGTATTTATCGAATTAATTATTAAAAAAAAAAAAGAAGGAAAAAGCATTTAACGTTGATGTACGTAAAAAACAAAACAAATTAAAGAAAAATAATAAAAAAAATAACGCAGAAGGTTCACCTCAGCCATGGAACATAGCTTCGTTTACTGATTTGAACATTATCGATTGTAAATGATTTACACTAGCATTTCTATCCTCCCTCCCACCGCCTATTCCATTTTTATTCTTCCTTTTTTCATAGAATAAACTGCACTCGGATATAATGTAGCAAAAAGAGTAAAGAACAAGAAGCGAGGAGACACACGCGACTTCGAGTTCTCTCGAGCAGATCGTGCACAAGGATTGTCGCGAGGATTAATGGATTGCTTATATTCCTAGAGTCCTTCGGTTTTATTCTCCGCGTGGATAAACTGGTCACGAAGACCGATTTACTCTTGAGAACGAACGCGCTTCCGCAGCTAAAAGATCGCGACAAGGATAACGTTCAATCTTCTTTTTTTTTTACTCTTATATTTATATATATATATATTATTTAATATTATTTTTATATATATTTATAATTATAATTATAATTTATATTATATTAATAATTATTAATATTATTTGTATTATAATTTTATCTATATACATTATTTATTATTTATTTAATATTACATATATCTCGTACTACTGTCACTATTGACATTTCGATGACCTTCACTTAATACTTTTTAACGCAGAATAAAAAAAGGAATCGAATAGTGTAAAAAAATTATAAAGTTCCATTTAAAAAAAAAGTGCAACTGCATCTAGCGGGTGCATCGATGCATTTTCNTTAAAAAAAAAGTGCAACTGCATCTAGCGGGTGCATCGATGCATTTTCGAAAAAAGTAAGGTCATAGAAAGTTGACATTTGTTGTGCCATATAACTTTTTCCTTTATGATTTTTTTCTATTATTACTTAAGAAAAAGTTATTACCCGCCTCTGTTCCAAGAATCATCCTGTATATAAATATAAATTAAAAATTATATTATCATTTTACAAAACGATTGAAAGTTGACCTTAATCAATGCCGTATCCAATTTTTTCCAAGAAAATCGATAGTTTAAAAAAATTATTAATTACATTAAATCTAAAAGCATCATTTATAACAAACAAAAAAAACATTATTTGTGCACTACGTAGATTCAATACAATTATTTTTCATATTCTTTTGATCGCATTTATAATTCAATCTTAATTATTATCTTAAAGCCAATTACTTCTACAAGATAGCAAAAGTTTGTACTTATAATTAGTAAGTATAAAAATAAAGAGTATGTAAGCAACGTCGAAACAAGAGGTGAGTATTTCGATGAATATTTTATAAGCATTCTATAATTTTTTTGTTTTCATTTTGTTTTAAGATTCATCATGAAATTAATTTATTATTGTAATTTTATTACATGTAAATAAATAACTTCAAATTTATAATATTGGGTTGGCAACTAAGTCATTGCGGATTTTGTTTTACACCTAATTCAGTTTTTTGATAGCAAAGATCAGAAATTTTATGAACGTGGCATTATGACACTGCTTGACCGATAGCGAAAGGTCATCAACAAAAATGGACAGTACATAATTGAATAAACTTATATTTTTAAGCAAGAATTTTGAATTTTCATTCTTATTTAAAATCAGGAATCACTTAGTGGCCAACCCAATATTTCCTTGATTTGTTCTGAACATTTTTCAATTTTTGCACGTGGTCAAACAATTTTTTATCAATACTGTATAATAGTATAATATATTATATTATCAAATAATACTAATTTATTAATATTTTCAAACAATACAGGAAGGTATACAATTGTGTAATATGCAACATTCCTCATTAATAAGATTCTACTAAAATGTTCAATTAGAATATTTTTAAAAATATTTCTTCCATCTACATAAGAACAAAAATATTTACGATATTCGTCAAATTTGTTTTAATATCTCATAAAAGATTAGAGTAAAAAAAAATTATACACATATATTCCCCTTAATATAAATGTGTAACGAATATTCTACTATATAATACTATATATTCTACGTGATCTTGAAAATTATTTTTCGATCGTAACATCGATTGCAGCATATTTGATGACTCTCCTCGTAAAATTAATGATACCGATTCTGCGTTTCGAAAGATAATGTAGATTATACAAATAAAGAATGATATATATATATATAAAGAGAGAGAAAGAAAGAAAAAGAGAAAAATAAAATAGAATAAACGGACATGTAGACGGGTGGTCGTAAAGAGTGCAATACCGTTAGACCTCTCGAAATACATATGGGTTGTACATATATCGTAGTCTTTTACCTATCTTTACATACGACTTAGCTTTTCAGAGCTTTCAGGGAGGATATAGGAGGAACCGATAGTAGAAAAAGATACAAATCAATGATATTGCTGGATTACTTCGGTACCGGTGACTATTTCGATTTTGTTTGCAGTAAATAAACCGGTCATGAAAAAAGAGAAAGAAGATAGGGACAGTTAAATCGGTCTCTCTCCTTTTTCTGTCTATCTCTCTCTCTCTCTTTTTTTCTCTTTTTCTCGTATCGCGAGAGAACGCGTTTCCGGAGATCGGATCGCATGGGTTAGCGAGATCGTATCTCAAGATTACACGATTGTAATACGAGGCTATGGTTCGATTGCATTCTCGCGAATAGTTGTCAAAAATCAACCTTTTACGATCTATATCGCAGAAAAATAATATCGACTAGAAATCTAGCGGTCTATTCTTTTATTGTTTATTTTCTTTATCTTTTTCTTCTCATCTTTCCTTCCTTCCTTCCTTTTTTCCTTTCTTTTTTTTTTTTTTTTGTATATACTTCTTACAGGTAATACCTAATCCTCCGTATCTTTAATATTCACGTAATATTATAAAAGCTCCCTTTTTATAGCTATTATAGATTTCCGCTTGTATTCTATCCAAGAATAAACCGGTTGTTAATGTAGAGATTCTAGTCGAGGACATCGATGTATAATCTCGAAAACGTTGGATAGAGATTAAACGATAGCACTGCTTGTTCGATTCTAAAATTCGTTCTATGATAAAAGTGAGAGAGAAAACCAGGAAATAGTGAATTCTTCGAAAAACTCCACGATAATTTGATGTACTCGACTGAAGGAGAATACTCCAAAGAAAATTGAAAGAGAGATAGATAGATAGAGAGAGAGAGGGAGAGAGTTGAATAAGCTATTCGTCGCTTAAATTCTTGGAATGAGCGGTAACGAGTTGGTTGATGAATATTTCAGATAAGCGTGCTTTCTCGTTATTGAAATAGAAAGGAAAAAGGGAATGGAAAAAGAGATTCTTCGATATTCCGGATAATAATTTGTCACACCTTTTCTATTAAATAAGACTTCACAGTAGTCGATTTAATACACAACTAACGTTTTCAACATTGAATATTTTGTAATTTTTTGTCAAAACCTTTTATAAACATTATTCTCCTGATTTTCTTTACATATTACAATATATTAGAATATTCATTAAAGTGTAAAATTTATAATTAAAATTTTAATTCGATATAAATTAAATTGTTTATCATTTGAAATTATATCTTTCTCAAATACGTATATAATTACGCAATATTAAACAATTCTTGTAATTTGATTTAAATTAAAATTTCGATTTAATTTGCAACTATAGATTTTTTTTTTAAATATATAATTATACAATTTTTAAAGAAGTCATATTGTTTAAAATAATATTATACTTTATTATATTATTTGATTTAACGTCATAATCATTTGAGTTGTCCCGAGACACGAAATAAAATGTTCTAACGAGGTAGAAACTTAGTAGGCTTAGCTATAACTCTGACTGTTTATTTTCTCCTGATATTACAGTCTAAATTTACGAACATGTATGTGCATACTTAGAGTGGTACTTATGCTGGATCATCCATTATGGCACAACCGAGTCGTTTTATCTTTATATTTTTTTTTACTTTCTTTATTCCCCATAACACGTCGGAACTTTTATTCCCCTAACTTCAATCTAATCCTACCTAGAACGACTTAGCCATTAAATGTGAACACGAGATGAAGATTCTCTCGTTAAACTTTCACATGCATGTACATTTATGTATATTATCGTTCAATCGATCGTGAATATCGATATTCCTTAACTTTTTATATTTTTATTTTTATTTACTAACAATAAGCTTATTACTTACATGATAAGATAAAACGTTTACGATCACATACCGTTTATAATATTGATCCTTTTGCATTGGCAGAAATATAAGCAATATTTTTTTCAAGAAACTTCGTTTGCTATCTCGAGAGATCGAGTTTTATGTATATGTTCATGTGAATGAAAGAGAGAGTGTGAATCATTGATGAGTGACGTTGAGAGAGTGATTCGAATATTTACATTGGTTTTTCCGCATCGTTATATGTTCTTTTAATAAATATTCTTTATATTCATTAAACAAAATAAAATAACATAAGTTTTTATTCATAATCCTACAAACGTGTATATATGCATGTAAGTACTTATATCCATATCAAGATATGTATATATAAGGTATTTCAAAATATGTGTACATAATTCCAGGAATATTTTTAGAATGCTACAATTTCATGATTTTCATAAAAACTGTTTAAAATGTCCCTTGAATTTAAAATTCAATGCAAGTTCTAAAAGTTTTATCATAGATCTTCCCATTCTCTCAAAAATATCAGGTGTTGTTTGAATTTGCTGACAATTGTCTGATGTTAAATATGGTAACGTAGTTTCTCGTCGTTGTTTGTTAGTGTGTTGTAAAATCAAAATTTCAGGTGTCTCCACAAATAGAAATTCAATAAATTTAGATTAGGCGATCATGCTGACCAATTAATTGGTTTTCCAATTCATTTATTTGAAAATTTCTCATTTAACAATTATCTCGCTATATAGATAACTAAAACGTAGTAGTGTACCATTATTGGAAAACAAAATAAGCTATAATTTTGATATATGATTATGAGCTATTTTTTTTATTGTAGTGTAATAAAAACAGTTCTAAAAATAACTATTATTTGGAAAAAACGTTTTATCAGGTATATGATTATATGAGTTTTTATTTTTATTTTGGTGTACTAAAAGTAGCCCTGACGTTATGCCTACATAGTTTGATACAACCTGTATATGCCTATCTACTCAAATAACACTGATCGGTCTTTGTGTCACGTGGATGTTATGCGCTTTTCTCAGAAAGGCTAGAGCATCAAGTCAGTACAATAAAGAGAATCCGTTCTCGCGCGTCCTAAGTCGAAGCATCATTCACTCTGGACGTTTCTAACGTCTCAGATAGCACTTGGCGCTCTAGCCACCATAAAAGGTGACGTACGAAATACGCCTATGTATATATGTATTTCAAATAAAATGGATGGGTTATATACATGATAAGTACAGTATGTCGCAGAAATATTCTTAGACTATTCCTAAGTGATAAATGATAAGAAATTGATAAATAAATTGATTAAATAATTAAATTAATTTATTCGAAATTTTGTAGGAAGGAATCGAACTAGCAACTCGAGACAATTATGATAAAATTGATTTATTCGAATATTTTCAATTATCTTTACATCGCAAAAAATAAAATTGTTTAATGTTAAAAAGAAATATAAATCATCAAAGATAATAAAGAAATTTAATTGACTAATCTGTTTCTAGTGTATATAGATCGAGTATTTACAAAATTATGAATATTTAATAAATTGTTAGACTATTTTGACAGAATATTAAATTAGATAGAATAAGAGAGAGAGAGAGAGAGAGAGAAATTTCGTTTAAATATTTAGTCTAATATTTACTATATACTATACGAGAATAGAAGTAGTGCGAAACCAATAATCTATCCTTAATTAATTCAGGTAAAAAGTATATATAATCAGCACATATCCGTTCTCATAAGTTTCAATTGCAGAAACATTCCACTGACTAGACCAATTTCTCTATATCCTATAATCCATACCCATAACATGACTCCACCTTTCCGGTCATCCACCTCTTTTTCTTCCTCTCTCTCTCTCTCTCTTTATCTCTTCCTTCAGAAAGGAAGAAAAAAAATATGAAAAGACACAAAAATCTAAAGAGCAGCAGCATCCACCTTGTCGGTACATCCTTGTTGAAGTTCACCGACCCCTATACATCTCAGATATATATATATATATTTCCTTCCTGCACCCTTTCTATGCATGCATTGTGTATCGAGTTTAGCATGCATGCACGCGCGCAACCGTAGAAATTCTACGGGTATATAATTCGATCGGCATTGTTCGCCAATCGCTACCAAGCCAGACGTCGGCCGCTTATTGCCATAATTGATTCACTTAATCGTGGGAGTGATGGACACCTCCTTGCCTCTATATGCTCTCTCTATTGCTACTGTCGCTACTAGCAACATGCTAATCGTAGGGTTTGCATCCTGACTGACGTTGAAAGGGGAAAAGACCCCCTTGTTTATCTCATAATTCGTATCCTATCATCGACTTATTGTCTTTCCCAAAATTAAGTAAATCATTCTTGAAAGATTTCGATTAAAATAAGTACTTTTGTTATATATCATCAAATAAGCTTGCGTGTGCGTGTGAATTTTTTAGAACTATAATTATAAAAAAAAATGATTTAAATTAATGTTTAGTGTTGGAAATAATTATTAGAAAAAGAAGTTAGAAACGCTGTTTGGAAGAATGAGAGTTTTAAAATTAATAATTTGATCGAATTTAATTTGCCTATAAAATTATCTAATAGTTTTCTAAACAACGAGTATTCCTGATATGTTAAATTTATATATAATAGAATAGGATTAGATATCTTACTAATTCAAATGAACGAGTTTAGTATAGAAATTTTCTAGTCGAGGGTATATGCTAACTATTTTTCTGGAAATCCCGTAGTACACGTATCTAATACTAAAACATTAATTTACAACATACTTATCTTCTACCCTAACATCCAAACGTGATAAGACTCTTCTCTGAATGACTATTTCACGACCTACCAATCTTAACGAGTTTCTCTCGAGAAAATGTACGCAAATAAAGATGTTGTTATCTTCCTAGCAATAAAATTACTAGGGATACCATAGTCTGCTTGGTTAATAATTTATTATCACTTAGAACTTTAGACAGAACAATTCGACAATCTCAAAAAAAAAATATCTAATAAGTTGTAATTTTTCAAATGGGGAGCTAATTTACCAAAAGCACACATATTTTATGTAACAACAGCAAATAAATGATAACAATGAATATGAATCCCAATATTTTATATATATATATATGAATCCCAGATATTCTTTCGTACTAAAAAAAAAATAGTTATCATAATAATAATGTATCTAGTTTAAATTTCTTTACGTCCTCTTCAAAGTACCATTAACTCGGTATCTACTGTTAAAAGGTTAATGAAATTTTAGTATTGGTTTTTATCAGAACTAGTGAATGTCAGCAAGATTAGAAAAATATCAAATCAATTACAATATTATCTTTGATCAGATATAATGTTCAATGTTAAATAGCAATAAAATCACTTTTTCCTTCAAGATTTATCTTAACTGTACTTATCAATTTTATAATTTCTTATATATTAGATGGTCAGTAAAATATATATATATATATATATATCTGTGCATATATAGGGAACATAATAAATCCTGTGTGCTGTTGACCTGATGATCACTGGACCGAGACCAAACGTACCGGACCTAGACGGTAGATCTCTACTCGATCGGTCAGCCGGAAGCAATTAAAGTTTCGACGGAATCTCGCGAATAAATATTGCGATCTGACTTAGACGGTGCCACGTCATTGGGGTGAATGTCTCTTAGTCGTGTTCTTGACTATTACTCCTGAAGTTCACACTTAATTGCTGTTAAAAAGAAAAATAAAAGTTCTTCGTTTCATCTATAGAATTTCAAGTGAAATAAAATGAATCATTATAATCATTTTATCGATCATTATAAGATCTATATGTGCCATTATATTATATTCAAGATTTCTATTTTGTCAACATCGTAAAATAAAACAGAACATTTAATTATAATTACCATTGATTATAAATCAATTATTATGAAATATAATTATAACAGATCTTCACAATTTTTAATGTAACATTATTCAATGATTATCATTTATTTATAATCGTTTTATCAAAAGAACTTATCGATATCGAACGTTTATTTAAATGAAAATGAAATAATACTCGATGGTATGTAGAACATGGAAAAAGGAAAAAGAAAAATAACGTTCGCCATAAAGGATGACTCTCTTCGTTTATTATTATTCGAGCCAACAATTTTTTGTTTCCTCGACTTTACTCATTACTTCCTTTGCGGTAAGTATTATTATGGGCGTTGGCGATATTATTACTATTATGTCATTACGATAATGCGGGCGTACCTGGTCGAAGAGAAAGGGGGAGAGATAAAGATAGAGATGGATAAAGAGAGAGGGAGAGAAAGGGAGGGCGAGATAAGGTAGAGGGCGATTTTGATGGGTAATAATAAAACAGGGTAACGGTCGTCTCGTTTCAGATGCATCTTGAGTTAATTGCCTTTCTATGTGTATATGCATATATATATGTGTGTGTGTAACGTGAATACCGCTCCGTTTCTCAGTCCCCACATGAAAAATCGAATTGCACTGATATTTACGACTGAAATTCTCAACAAGAGATCCCACTTACGGGTACAAGAGTATACTGTATAATCGACTTTGTAAGAGACTTTCTTGAGTTACAATTTATTACTCTTTCGTATCATAATAATTGCGGAATCGATGTTTTTTTTTTTTTATTTATTTTTATTTTATCTCATCTTATTTTTGTTTCGTATTTTTTTTGCAGATTATGTGTCCGGCGCGTGTCCCCGGATATGCCCACCAAGTGGGGAACCGGTATGCGGTAGCGACGGTATCATATATGCTTCCCAGTGTGAAATGCGGAAGAAGATGTGTGGAAAGGGTAAGGAGCTGTTAATTACCTTCATTATTGCTCGTTTCTCACAAGTTTGTTACCACGTATACGTTACATTTTCATTACTTGCGATCGTTTTCGTACTTATATTCTGCTACTTTATTAAAAGCTCATTCTCTAATCAATTAGTTCTCCAAGAGTTAATTTTCTGATAAATGTATATATAGTGAAATTATCATTGGTAATTCTATATTTTGCAATCCTAAGTTTATGAATATGACATTGTATTAATTATAGATAGTCTATTTCATTAAATGAAAATAACTAGAAAATTTATTTACAAGTTTAGAAATTTAGATGTTTTGAATTAAAAATTATTATTAAATAATTGAATAATAAATATATTGCAAAATAAAATATTTTTTGTAAAATTTGAAAATATCAAAAATACATAAATAATAATAATACAAATAAGATGTTTCAAAACAATGAGAATGAACAAGACATAATATATTTTAAGAAAATATATGCACAATTTGTAGTTATCTAATCGTGATCACTAAGTTGATCGTTAATCCATCTAACAGTGACAATTCTGTTCAGGCGTGACGGTAGCAACAGAAAAAACCGCTTGCCTAAGATCATCTGGTAGCAAGTGCGAGCATCGTTGTTCCGGAGATCAAGATCCGGTATGCGGTACCGACGGTCGAACTTATCTCAACAAGTGCATGCTCAGAGTAGAAATCTGCAGGGTGGGAATCGAGCTCTCTCATCTTGGACCGTGCAACAATATTTCTGCACACAGAGAAAACTGTCCGGTTTCGTGTGACTTTGCACCACTCGATGGTCCTGTATGCGGTAGCGACGGCAACGTTTACAAGTCCACATGTCAAATGAAGCTACTCACTTGCGGGTATATACACACAAATTAAATTTATCTATTATGTTAAGATATTAAAATAATAATCTAAATTTATTTTTCATATTATTTTTTAATATTTATTATAAATTTATATTAATAATAGGGATTTATTTGAAAATATTTTTTTCTAATGTAACATATTAAATAATTATTTTTCTTTTTCATATAAATAATTATTTAAAGAAGATAAATACGTTTATTACCATCTTTAATAGAAGTCATTCTAGCGATAAAGGTTGAAGATTTTCGTTTTATAAAATGGGTGTAGGTATATGTACATATGTGTATTATTAGCCGGAGGAAGTACATTCCAAAGATAACACTTTACGAAGTACCGGTACTAGTTTTCTACAGAAGGCAAAACCTAGAGAAACCTTGCACAACTCGTTGCAATAATAGATATAACGAATACAAGAGAGAAAAAGATAGAGAGAGAGAGAGAGAGAGAGATATTTAGTGAGTGATAGAAAGAGAAAGAGATAGAAAGCAAAGAGTTATTCGATGGGTTTGCAACGAAGAGTCGCGCTAATCGAATCTGATTTTTATCTTTTTTCTTAATTTTATTTTCAACAGGCAAGGAGTCGTGCGTACGAACAAGAAACATTGTCAGACCACAAGACATTGTCGTGAATCGTGCTGGCGTGGTGCAAAGCCAGCCTGTGGTAGCGACGGTATCCTCTATGCGAACACCTGCAAAATGCGAGCTAAGAATTGCGGGTAAGAACGGAATCCTAGTTTCTACTACGATTACAACTATTACGGTATATTACTTACCTACCTACCTACCTACCTACCTACCAACCTAACTATCTATCTAGTATGCATATAATATCTACGTAATATCGCAATTTACATTTCGCCTGAAGCAAAACGTAAAATCTCTTGGGCCCTTCGAACTACCTCATTCCATTTTCCTTGTCTTCCTTTCCTTCTTTTTCTCCTTTATGTTTTCTCTCTTTTTCTTTCTCTTCCCTTCCTTGTTCGCAAACGTGCTTCGTTATTAACGAGCCACTTCGTGTACCTACTACGTTAACGTTGCAAGCACATATGTTCTTTCAGAACGTTCGTTAGTCCTTTTATCCATTTCTCATAAAGTTTCGTTTCTTTATTAGGACGAAGGATCTACGAAATATCTTTAAACAATATCTTTTACGAATATATTCTTAGATACATTTTTCCATTATTTTATTATTTATTGTATACACATCATTGATTCATCGTTATTAGTTTATCATATTTTTTAAACAAATACTTGTTATAAGATTATTCTAAAATTTAATTATAATATACTACAGTTATTAAATTTTTAGCGTGTAATTTATTTATTTATTTATTTTTTACTTTCCAGAACTTTAGTATAATATTTTTTTGACATTTATTGATATATCGTACATTTAATGTTTAATAAACATTCAATAAAATTTAAATAATTAGTGGTAAACATTAAGTTATATTTTTTTTTCTTTGCAAGTATTTGTGTTTACATTCAATAACTCGTTTGAACTATTTTTGTAGAAAGCACGTGTTCGAGGTGCCAATGTCATTCTGTGTGTCGCGAGAACGAACATCCGGAAGTCAGTTGAACGCGTGTCCACTCGACTGTAGGCACGAGCCGGAAGTGCCGACCTGTGGATCAGACGGAAATATCTATAGGAATGAATGCGAAATGCAAATGCTCAACTGCGGGTGAGTAGCTTTTAATTTCAATCATAAGAAAAGTCATTTTTAAAATCAACAAAAAGGATTAAAAGTCAAGATTCAATAATATTGAAATATTATTATTTTAATTTTTAGAATTTTGAAAGATAAGCTATTTATTATTATTTTTTTTTTATAATTTGTTTAGATTATTTAAATATTTTTACGAGCCAAAGATATTAAACATCATGTTATTTATTTCGTGACCTTTTATTCGAAATTATTATTTCTGAAAATTTCGATAAGGAACATATTTGTATAAATATCTAATAATTTTCATTAATTTTCTTTTTATATATGTTTTAAATTAAAACATGGAAGTATCGAGTTGATTCATAATCGTCAATTTAAATAATAAAGTTATTACACTCGGTAAAGCAGAACATATTTATGAATCAATCTAATAAATATGATTTTTCATAATTAAAATTCCTGGTTTTACCATTTTATATAGCTATTAAATTGCTTCATAAATAAGAACCGTTTTCTTAAAATACATTCAACTTAAAATAGTAGTTATTTATAAATAAACTCTATATTTCTGTTTTTCATGATCATTATTATAAACTTAAAGTTAATGAAGATAAGCATTTGTATTTATAAAATTCTATTATATAGAATTTTATTTATACCTATTTATTTATTATCAATTTATTAAAGAAAAAAAACTAGAACTAGAATAATTACAAATGTTCGCATGAGTTAATTGAAATAATTTTTAAAAATTGAATCTTTACTTCCTTAATCTTAACAATTATCAAACAGTCTTCTCCATTGAGATTAATACAGTCAATTTTATAGATTTGAAAATTCTTTTTATAAATTTAATACACAATTCTTTTAAAAAATGATTCGAGTAAATTTAATTAGCAACATAAGCTAGATTATTTTTTATAAGAATGACAAATGCGACACATACACACATACACATACATGCACAAATAAAGAATCAGGTGAACATTTATGAAACATTTTATCGAAGAGGTGCTAAATACGTACCTACAGTTCAGTGTACAATAACTGTTCAAAACGAGCCTTCTTCCGCTTGGACAGACACTCTAAACCGTTTTGACGTTGAACGTTAACGCTTTGATGCAACGTACGGGTATACACACCGGTTGAACTCTTTGCTAACACATTACGATGATGCTGGTTGAAGGTCAAACGTGTCCACTCAACTTGAAGATGAGCCATGTTCTAACGTTCCATGTTGAATGAACGAAATAAAATATTTCAAGTAACTTACTGTTTACTTTGATCTTCTCTTCATCCAACGTCGAGATTAGATGGACCTGAGATAACAAATTTATATAATATATCAATTTCTATATATGATAAGAAATCAAACAAAATATCATTTTCATAACAAAATATTAAATGAAGGAGAAAATTATATAATTAAAAGAAAAAGAAAAATAGGAGATAAATTAGGAAACAAAAAGGGTCTATATTAAATCAGTTGAACGGTTCAACAGGCAAGCTAGAAGGAAAGTGACCGTGGTGGACTTCGAGAAGTGTCGGCCACGTTTAACCAAGTGCATGAAGCAACAGCAACGATGTGGAAACGAAGTAGATCCGGTCTGTGGAAGCGACGCAAGTACATATCCAAATCAATGTCACCTGAACGTGGCGATCTGTCTGTGAGTAGTCCCGTCTCGTTAAAATGAAAATAAACATACATTTTAATAATTAAGATTCATATCGATTTATATTTGCTAAATAAGCTTATCGAACAAAATAAAAGAGATGTTATCATAAATTAATCTTAATTATTGATGATAATCCTTTTTTAGAAAAGGTATTCAATTGGCTCACGTCGGAGAATGTACAACCTTGAAAGAAACTGAAGAGTGTCCTGATGATTGCAACGAAGTGCCAGAGGAACCTGTTTGTGGAAGCGACGGCAACGTTTATCGGTGATTACTAATGTTATTTCAATTCTCTAGAAATATTTCAAATGAATTCTCGTAGAGAGGATCTCGTTTGATCCATTTAAGACGAGATTTTTATTTCTTTTTCTATTTTTAAAGAAGAAAAGATAATACTATCGTTTTTGCATACATATTTGTTATATTAGGTGTATGTATTAAAGTATGGTAATAATTTATTTATTATTTCTATACTCAAAAATATACTTTTATCGTATATTTATGTTTATATACAGTATTATATTATTTAATACTAATTTATCGATGTATAACTTTCCACGTTAATTATAAAAGTATGAAAAGATCATTCAGTATGTAATATAAAAATCAATTGTAAAATATTGATAAATCGATCGATTTTGAAAAATATAATTTAGGGTTTATAAGATTGAATTTGAACAGCTGATTCTTTCTATTTAGCTCGCTATGTCATCTTCGCCACGAAACATGCGGTCAGAGGGTAGTTCAGGTTCCTGCTCAGCATTGTCGTACTACAGCGCTTTGTAATCAAATCTGTAGTGGAGAACGTCAATTCGTTTGTGGTTCGGATAACAAGCTTTATCGTAACGAGTGCGAAATGAAAAGGGACAATTGCGGGTAAGTTAATCCTTTAACATAGTTTAGAAATATTATTATTTTGATTATTTATTATAATTGTTTACATTCATTTTTTAGAGTAATAACTAGGCATTAATGTTAACTGTGTGAATTACATTAATAATTTCTTTTATCAACAATTTTTCATTTCATATTTATAATTTATTAAAATAATTTATCTGTCAGGTATTTTATGTTTTGACACAAAAATGAATTTACTAATATATTTGAAATTTTATATATCTTTTTTAGAAAACATGTGTACGTGGTACCAATGAAACGATGCGTTCAAGGTTTCTTGTTCCGTGGTTGTCAAAAGATCTGCCCACCATATTACGATCCAGTTTGTGGTACCGACGCAATGACATATAGCAACGAATGTTTCTTGGAAATAGAAAATTGTCGTAGCAGAAGCCTCGTTTCTAAAAAGTATCACGGCGTTTGTGGTCAGCCAACGGAAGAACCGAAAAATTATTTGTATTAATTCGACGATCAAAATGATTCAAGGAAAAAAAACAAAAAACAAAAAATGAAAAATAATAATAGTTATAAAAATATGTTCCAGGTTACATCGAACGAGATCGATCGGCGAAACGATACTAAATGAAAAAATCGTTCTTGAAATCTTTACAATACGATACGTTTCGTCGATCGATCTTAAATATATGCGAATTATCGCGCCTCGTCTTTCGAAAAATGTTGCTTCGAGTAATTCGACGATGTGTATAACGCGTATATTAATCTTTAAGAAAATTTCAAGGCACCAAGTGTCATATTTAATAACGAAAATCAACAATTTACTCGTGTGCGACGAAATCGGTCGATTTAATTATTCGATGTCGTTCGATGAATTTCCAAAAAGAAAATCTTTATCGATTAATACTAATACGAGCTTGCCAAGAGAAGACGATCAATTCCATAATATTTATAATCTTGCCAAGTTTATAGATACATATTATCGTTGAAAGCTGGTAGATAATCGACTTCGAATAGGATTGCTATATTATAATAATTATCCTACGTCGAATCTATCGTTTAAACGATTTGTTACGAGCGCATCCGTGAATCCGTGAAATTAATAAACCCTTAATGCGTGTATATGATTGCAAAATTAAAATATATTCTAATCAATGTGCACAATTATAGTTTTGTATTTAAATTAATATTTTTCAAAAAGTATTGTAATTACGATGAGATATAACATTTTCAATATTTTTTTTTGTAATAGATAAATATTATATGATATAATAGTAAACTATATATATATAACCATCTCTAAACAAAAAAATGATAAAGAAAAAATCATGCATTTAAGAGGTTACAAAAAATTTATCGATTGTTTTGAAAGACTATCGTTATTATGCTTGTCGATGTTAAAAATGTAATTAAAATAAGATAGAAATAATTCGTCATCTTGGGTGATTCACGAACGCGATCAAATATCAAAAAGTATCTTTCGTCATTCTCTTTCCCTACTCCGTCTTACCCCTCATATTTATTTCACACGTATCGTGCTTCAGCGTTATTCAGATCTCTCGCGACGAACAATCACGACGTGCCAAGATTGACGAAGAATCGTGCGAGGAAGGATCAAGAATCGCATATAAATACGTAGGCTTCTAAACCGATTTCGCATTAGCGAAAAACATAGAATCATTATATTATTTATATTAGATTCTTTTAGCGTTCTTTTAATTATAGAAAATCATTATTATTTATTCTACCGAAGATATTTTTCTCTGCCACTCTTTATAAGTTTCTTTATACATGATTTTTTTTCCTATGTATGCATATACACATACATATATACTTTTAGGTACATACATTTATACATACATATATACATACATAGATACATAATACATAGCTATATGTCTCTTGTTCTAAACAAAAAAAGTTCTTTCTTTCTAATCGATCTAATAACGTAAACAGTTAATATGTTTTCCGAAGTAACGAGAAATAATAAAATAAATTTTTCAGTTAACATAACTTTCTGATGATAATGCGATGTGTGTTCATACTATATAATTAATATTATATAATATTATTATTAATCATTATCGTGTCTTTAATTTATTTTATCGAACATGCGAAGATCCTTTTTTGTATCGAAACTAACATTGTACACGCTTGTCAATAATAAACCATATACGTATATTTTAAGATACTAAGGGATTTCCATAAAGGCTATATTCTATAGGAAGTTATAAGCTTCTAAATACTTACTCGCTAATTATCCGTTAACGTCTATCTTATATTCTTAAATTACTTTAGAAATAATCAGAAAATTGTGTGTCAAAAAGGTATTAAACATATATACTTTAAATACATAAGTATCAATTTAAATGAAGAAACTTGATATTCGATATGTAAGGAATTCCTTTTAATCGTCTTTATCGATTAGGAAATGGCGAGTTAAACTATGAGTAAAATCTTTCAAATAAAACTAAATTCGATTATAATTTTTTATTCCATAAAAATGATTACGACGACTTATATTTTTTTTTAAATTCTTTAACAAATTAAATTACATTAATCTTTAAAAAAATAAACGTAATATCGATAAAGAAAATTGGCGGAAGTCGTTCAAACATGATACTTACTTCGCTTGTAAGTTGATAGACAGCGCCACGTATGTCGGCTAGCTAAGACGTTACAGGTGGCGTCTCGGTGCACCTATATTGACAGGTGCCGAAAAAACATGGCGCTCAGTGTTTACGACAACTGATCACTGCCGATCGAAATCGCGCAATCGTCGTATATTCTTCGTTACTTTTAACGCGTTTCGTTTAACCAATTGGTGCTTAAATGTCAATTCTTAATTATTCGTAATAATAATAGATTCATTAACGAGACTGTTTAAAAAGGTGCCGAAAGATAATTTCATACGATACGCGTGGCTCTCTTCTTGAAAACGGCGAGATCAGGTGGTGCGAGGATATCATCGACGAATCAAAAGGAAAGAAGAAAGAAAAAGATCTTTCGAGAGAGAAAGAGAGAGAAAAAATAAGAAAGAAAGAGTTGTTAATTCAACGCTGAACATCAAGAACAATTGACGAGTTATCGTAAGTAATAATTATAAGTACAATATATTCTTGTCATTTTGTGTTTCTATTTGTCAAATTTATTGTCGATAAAGTGTCGTTGATATATATTGTCTATATAAAAGGAAGGGGTTTAACATGAGCGTAGCAAGAACGGCGGGAGAGGCCATCTTTAAGTGTCCCCGTAGTAAGAACGAAACCCGTGCCGGCAAAAGAGAAGACGAGAGTGAGAGAGAGAAAAGTGAGAGATTACGCGAATCGTGTTACATAAAACGTTGTTGCTTCGGCCTTCTCGTTACATCGTTCGACGTTCGGCCAACGAACGTTTGTCGTTTTATATTTCTCAAGGACAAGTTTCTCTCTTTTTCTCTTTTTCTCTTTCGTTATCTTCCTGTGTGATTTTTGATGTTATTTACCTGGAACCAAATGAACATCTGCAAACTTTCTTGTGTTCCTGTTTCTCAAGTATGTATATCTATGCGTTAGTATATGCAATATTTTCTTTCATAATCTGTGCTAAATATTTATCTTTTCCTTCGTGTTAAATGATTATTTACATTTTACATTAAGATTAAATGATCGATACTTTTTGATATGACAAATTATGATCATATCAAACATATACGGTTTATATTAATCCATTTTATTTGGACCCAATTTTACTCCTCGAAATGGCGCGAATATTGATTTCGAAGGAGACCAATGACCTTTTTATTATGTATGCTACTTTTGAGAGTCGATGAACTACGTATATATATATAGGTATATAATATTTTAAGATACTTCTTCGGTAAGAATATAAATATTTCTTTTCTCGTCTTACAATAAGATTTAAATTTATTCTTCGAGAAATCGATACTTTCTATGGCCGCATTGCGCGATTCTTAACTCATCGAGCGTACTCAATGGCGCGTATTTTGAATTTTATGGAATGCCGATTAATTTTTATAAATTTAACCTTCTATATATACTTGCATGACTTTAACCTTTTGCACTCGAAGTTTTGATTACTCATATTACTAGTTACTCGAAGGGATTTCAATTAAAAAAACATATTCACATCTATGCAAATGAGGTGTATGTAACAAGAAAGTATTTGTTTCTTATTGTTTTTAAAATAATAGATGTAGGTTTCAAGTATCAAGAAAAATGCATTTACTATGAAATAAGTTAAAGATTATATTTTAAAATGCTAGTTAATTAGTTATGTTACTATGTGTTGTTATGTTTATTATTATAGAAACTTCTCTCTTATATTAGAAAAAAAAACTATTTCATACATGTATCCAGCTAGAACAAATTATACAGTTACATACACAATACTTTCCTGGAAAGATTTAATTTGCAATTTGTTAGAAGAATAAATGAAGTTTAATAGAGTAGAATAAATAAAGATTTATTTTTGTCATTATATTATGAACTGGAAATTATTTGTATTTAAATAAAGATTCCTTCGAGGTAGAACCCTCGAATGCAAATGGTTCAAATTTCTATGTCGGTATTTTTCTGTGTTCAATTTAATTTCAGCCCCGTTTTTCTACCCTCGCCCTAATTTAGCGTACACATCTTGTGTTGTAATTTCTTTTTGGTAATCAATAAGATTCTTTGTAAGTTTTGTCAACTCTACTTGTAAATATCGGAGTAAATCTAATACCTTTGACAATTTTTCATTTATTATTATATTTACAGATCGATATTGAGTATTAATACGTGCTATTTATATTGATGTAAAAAACAATTTTTTATTAAAAAGACTATAAAGAACATAACACGACGATTTATCTAATTATCATTAAGGACAGTTTTGATAAATTCGAACTATCTCAAATGTCCTTGATTATATATACGTTGAAGTTGAAGATAAACGTGGATAATAGAAGTAGCTCAAATTCCTCGCTTGATCGATTTAATTTATTGTGCTCATCGAAGGATGCTGCCAAGGAGTTACGAATCAGCGATTCTTTGCTTTTATATATCAATAGAAAAAGAAAAAATATATCAATGAAAGATATTATTGAGGACCTGCTTGAGGACTGTTAAACAACGATTGCTTATTATTTAATGTTTTAAATTTATTTGTGAAAACATAATTTATATTTATATATTATTATATTATCATAATATACTTATACTAATATAATTTATATTTGTGTGTGTGTGTGATGTAAATTATATATATTTTTAGTTAAAAACAATTAGAGAAACAAAAAAGATTATGCAAGATAGTTAAAAATTTAGATATCTGTAAGAAAGAAAAAAAAATAGATAAAATAATAGTAAAAATATTTTCATATTTATAATTATTATAACATTATATTCATTATAATATGATTATTATTATTATTATACTAGTCCAATACAAATTGGATCAATGGACGAAAAATATCTCGTACCATTTCTACCAATCAAAAATATTTGCAAGTCAGTTAACTTGAAGATACTTTTTATCTGATTTAATCTTCCTTTTTTACTTTCTTTTCTTCCTTTCCTTTTGATTGATTCAGTTTAAATTGTTCCCTTTTCTTGATCGCTCGAATGTAGATAACTTCTTGTAGTATCTCAAGAAAATATATTTCGGTGTTCTGTGAAGGAAAAAAAAAGAGAAAAACAGAGGGGAAAGAGAAATTGTGCTTGTGTGGTATATGTTTGATCATTTTATCTTTGCTTTTTCACGCCGCCATGGTTGCTTTCTTAAAATTTGCTTTAGTAGATAATCGTGATACAAGCTACCGTACGAAGTTGAAAGAATCTCATGATAACGCGAGAAGCACAACGAACGAACGAATACTTCTTTCAACTTTATCCAATCTGGTTTTTCTTGAATATTTATGTATGTATGTTTGTATGTTACGAAGTTATGTAGAAATAGTAATCTTCAACAATTATACATATTTATATGGGATTTAAATGTCTCTCGATGGATGAATAAATCTTGAAGGATCTCTTGAAATCTTTGAAAAATATTACGAATTAGAACTTCTATAGTGATTGATAACAGCATTCGATGATAACATGAATTAATTATTAATTCTTTAATGTATAATTTTATTTTTTATTTTGTAAGCAAAAATATATATATTCGATATAAAAATCTGTATGAACTTACCGGATAATTCAATAAATATTTCAGAATTTATACAGTTAAGTTTTCAATACTTTTTAGGATAACATGGAACATAGTCCCTATTTTATAACATTAAACGTTTCTTTTTTTGTCCAGTATTTTGAGGAACATATTTACCGAATAAAACAAGCGAAAAATTTTATATATTAGTGTATTTGACAATATAATCTTGCAAACGAAATTTTTTGATAAAGGTTTTATTTAATAGAAATTCTGAATTTTTGGTAAAAGGGAATAAATTGAATATTTTCGAATGTAAGAAAGCAATTTAGCTAAGCCTGGAATTTTGGAAAATTCATTTAGGAAGTTAAATAAGTAATTAAAATCTTTCTTCATTTTTGGAAAGTCTTAGTTAGCTATCTTTCTCTCGGTAACCTTCGTAATAATATTTTAAATTATAATATATTTATTAAGGCGTTATCCAATTTTATTATGTGTGGCTTTCATTAAAAATTTAAATAAACAATATAATTACTGTTTCATAGTGTGTTGTTATAAAATGTAATAGAAAAATGGTGCACGATTTTAATATGCTAAAAGAAAAATGGTGAAAAAAACTAATGAAACTGGTAGAAACGTAAAATTCTATTTTTGTCGAGATGAAAAACATTAGAATAGACAAATACATCGTAAATATGTGAAAAGAAATTGTTTTTATGCGACAGGAATCTTGAGATAAGAAGAAAAAAAATAATAAATAAGAAAGAGAGAGAAAGAAAAAAATGAAAGAAAGAAAGAAAGAGTGAGGACAATATTGCACACGAATATTTTTTCTTATGTAGCTGCATTTTCTGACGTAGTCCAATATGCGATGTCATGTAACAAATGCGAATGGTTCGTTCCTTCTGCAACGGGATTACGTTATTGATGCAGTATGTCGTGCCAAGGCGAAACGAAGTGGCGTGTGATGTAAGGCCGACGAGAGAGAAAGAAAATGAACAAAAAATAAAATCATCCTCAAAGGATTTCTTTCTCACGAATCGATTTTTTTTATCACAATCGTACAATCCATTTTATTATCATTTAATCGATCATTATTTCAAGATATATGAAAAATACAATTGCACAAATATTTACAATCAAAAATTTAATGGATTTTTATATTTTAAAAATATGTAATAAAGACATAAAAAGAATTTATAAATTTTTGTATAATAAGCAAAATCCATTGAATTTTTGCTTCTTTTTTTTTCAATTTTAAATATTTTCCATTCGTCTTCTTTTTCAATGTTTTATTTTTTTTAATGTAATCTTTCTTTCTCCGAGGTAATATTATATTTTGTATTTTTTTAATTAAATTTCTTTTTACGATTAAATCATTTAATTTTTTTCTTCATTTTTTATCATTTTATGGACAGTAATAGGGACATCTTGGTAAATTCTAACTCACTTGAAATTTGAAATCATGTTCTGTCGTTTTCTATTTGTTAGTTTTTTTTACTTTTTTTCTTTCTCTTTTTTTTTTTTTTTTGTTCTTTGTATATCCAACGTGCAGTTCTTCGTTGCATTCTGAATATGCTTTCGCCAATAAACCTCCTTTCCACAAGTTTCATCTCGTGTATTTCTCTTTCTTTTTTTTTGTTTATAATCATTTGTAGGCCTATTTTCAGTGGTTCATCGCTTTTTAATAGACCAACAAGGGAAGTGCAAGGTCTTGCCCTCACGGATTTTGTTCAAATTTCGTACGATAATAGATTTTGCTTCCCTGTTCACGAATATACAGGGTGGCTCACCACATTTTACCACTTCGATTTACGTTTTTATTATAACGCGTAGAAGACAATGTTTCACATGGAGTTGAATGGCTTTAAAAGGGGCTCATACTGATTGTACTTTTTATTTTTTAGGTGGACGTATCAAGGACATATGAAGGTCATTAATGTTTTTTTAAATGGAGTCATATATTTTTTATTGCATCATCTGATGCTCTTACATATTATTTACAAAAAAGTATTAACCTATTTATGTAAAAAAATTATTACTTTAGGAGATATTTTAATTTTTGTCTATTTACAAAAAAGATTCAATATGGCGACCATTTGCATCAGAACACTTTCTGAATCGAGAAATTAATGACTCATTAACGTTTCTTAATGTATCTTATGTTATTTCCTTGCACTCATTGACGATACGATCCCTTATATTGGCCATTGTAGTCGGAGGCTCAGCGTAAACTTTATTTTTTAAGTATATGGTTATATATTTACCCTGTATATGGTTATAGGGGCCACTACTCAATAATTTTTTAAATATTTGCAATTTTTGAATATTCTATGAATATTATTTTTGAATATTATACGAATATTATTTTTATATATTTTATGAATATTATTTTTAAATATTATATAATTATTATTATTTAACATCTTTAGCATTTTTAATTGCAAATATCTAAAAAATTATTGAGTAGTAACCTCTATAACTATATATATTCATCAACGGGGAAGAAAAATCTATCCTCTTACAAAATTTGAACAAAATCCGTGAGGGCAAGACCTTGCACTCCCCTTGCAAGTAAAATTTTTCTATTGACACGGTGGAAACCTCGCTTTTTTCTGGATCTCCATTTCTTTTTTGTCTTTCTTTTTACGCGAGAAAAATGAGTACGATTATTCGCAAATGAGTCGGTTTGATGATGCTACATAACCACGTTATATCACGTGTATAAACAGTGTATACGTATACATGCATCCATGCAAATAACTTCGTTATTGGTTTTATCGAATTTATATCGTGATCGTTAAAATTGGATACAAAAAAAAAAAATCATACATGAAATTAGGCAAAGAGAATAACATTTAACCATTTAACGAAATATTTTTTTTATTTATTCCTATTTATTATATGATTATACGTACGAAAAACTATATTAGTATAAAATATAATATTATTATTAATTTAATAATTATTATCTAGTCATTATCTATATTTAAACAATGATTAATAAATATATCATAAATTAATTGAGTAATAATTAAATAAATAAATATATGTCTCTAACTTGAAACTGACTTGCTATCCTAGTTCGCACTTTTTTTTTATATAATATATATAATATTATATAATTACATAGTTATAATATATAATAATATATAATATTATATAATTTATAATTTTATATAATAATATAAATAGTACATATTTACAATAAATGTTCATTAAAAGTGTACACTGTTACATTTATTAGATTCTTATTAGAAAACTATTGATGTAGTAGTGTATTTAGTATGAAGAAAATTTAGAAATAAATATATTATTAGCGTTTTCTATACATTATTTTTATATTTAATTCAATTGTTATAAATGAAGCTTCCAAATTAAACTCATGTAATTAAGGTATACTAACCTATTTATTTATAAATTTTGCTTTATTTTAAACACAATATAACCAGTTTTCAAGCAAAGTTTTAGTAACCTTAACCGGTGTATAATTTTAAGGGATACTTACTGTATAATTTTATTATACTTTATTAATTAGAAAGTTTCATTTTGGATAATGATGATAACAAGCGTCAAGAGTTGTAAAATCTACAAAAAAGAAAACAAAAGAAAATGATATGGAACAAAAGGTATAACCTTTTTTAATATTCCGAACTAATTAATGAAACGGATTACTCTTCATTACTTGAACAAACAAATCAAAAGTTCTACTTCTTTATGAGTCTATTTACATGAGTATAATGGCTAGTTTACTTCTCGTAGCATAAAAGAGAGGTAGAGAGATAGAAAAGAGAGAAGTATATATATATATATATATCGTTTTTTATTAATTTAGTTCTTACTACTCAGTGAATGATTATGCAAGTACATTAAACGGTACGAAAATAAGATAAGGTATAACATTGACTTCAAAAGATCGGTTTTTTTTTCTTCTTTCTTTTCAAATTTGTTCCATTACTTGAATGAAAATTTATTAGTACCTAAAAGCTAGAAAAAAAAAAAAAAAGGGAAATCGATTAATGCGAACTTTTTCCCGTCCGTCGTGAATTTTCCGCAATGCGGATAACGTGAAACGAAGTATTCTGACCGGCTAAAAATATTTTTACGAAGAAATTTCATTGTTTTTGCAAATTTCATTTTTCGACCGTTTACATATTGCTGGAAAGAAAAATATAATTATTTGCAAGCTTGTTATTTTTGTAATTTTTCTTTCTTTATGAATTTTTTTTCTTTTTTTTTTTTTTTTTTTGTTAACTTTTTTAAAAGCAAGAATATAAGAGAAAAGAAAGAGTTTCGCAAAATATTTTCAGAACTCTATCGATATTCTTCTCATTGGACCATCACATGTATAGCCGGAATTTAATGGTCCGTATCTCTTAAAAATTTATAGCGCGTATAATCGAAGTCTCATGTTAGAAAGATGTTCTTTTTTACACTGCACGTTCAATTTGTGGTTTCCTCTTGAAAGTCTTTATGATCGATTCGTCTAAAAATTTTACCGATCTTCCTTGTTTTTTCATCGATGATTTTGCAAAATGAAAAAAGTAAACCACGAAATTACTCTGATGTTAAAACTGTAATGTGCGTAGTATCATATTGAAACACTATGACACGTTTTGGTCACAATTTTAACAAGTTGTTACTTAATTAATTCATTGTTTTCTTTAAAGAGTCCTAAACCGATACGTTTCAAACTTTTAATTTATATCGAAAAAAAAAAGAAACTAGCATTAACATCGAATATCTTTCAATCTAAAATGATTGATAACATACAAAAAAAAAGTACATTTTTTATTTTATCAAGCAAATCAAATTTAAAAATCGCTTGTATCATTCTATTGTATTAACACACAAACTTGATATTTTCAAAATCTTGTTTCACTTTCCTCCAGTCTTCTTGCAGAAAAAAATTAATTTCTCTTCTAGTGATAATTCCAAACAAAAAAAAAAGATTAAAAATAGATTAAAAGCGAAAGATGTTTAGTAAGTTTAATTAAAAAATTTGAGCATGAAAGTAAAGATTTTTGAGCTGTGTATAGGAATCAGGATGGCGAGTTGTACAACTGGAAACTCGGTATTACGCCTACGTGCGTACGCTCGGTGTCACAGCGGTTCTCACGCGTTTCCGGTCACGCGATTGTCCGACGCTCGATTAATAGCCCACGTTTGTTGTTCATTGATGTCGAATAACCAAACGGGAAGTTACAATCACGATTTTTATGTTGCATCCTTTTGATATTTTTCTATTTGTTTATATATATATATTTTTTTTTACTTATTTATTTAATTATTTATTTGTCCTTTTATGTTTCTTTCTATTCTTAGCGTGTTTATACTTGTATTTTCTTTTCTATTTTTTTTTGTTTTTTGTTTTTTTTGTTATATTATCGTACAATGACTCGTATATCGAAGGAGAAATGGAACTCGCGACGCGACTTTTCGTTATCACGAAGCGCTTGGTAGCGCTCAAGCTTTATTTTCATACTCGAAACCGGAAGCTCGCAGACAACGCGCACCTACCATTGTCATGGTCCACAATGTTTGTCCTTTGCGATAGATCTTTTTATCTTATCTCAACGTTTTTTTTTTTTATATCCTCATTAGCTTGTTATTCTTCAACCAAAAAAATGCTGCTTCTCGATTAATTTTATAATGCTTTTGATCATATCTGTAAGTAATAATAACCAAAGTAATCTTTTTTTTTTTTTTAATTCTTTTAATTTTGTCTTTAAATAATTTTATGCTTAATTATCATCTTACATTAGATTTACATTTAATCCTTTACACTCGAAGTTATATTTTTCATTTCACATATTATCAACAATTTACAAAGCAATTTCAATAGAAAAAAAAAAAAATAATATTCACGTATTATAAATAAATGACATATGCATAGTTAAAAGAAAAATCATCGTTGATATATTGTAAACTGAATTCAATTTGTTGCAGTTTTTAATTTTTTTTATTGTCTCCGTAGCGGAGCCCTCGAGTGCAATGGGTTAATAATTATCTAATAAAATGTAACGATATTGCAATGAAAGAAAAACAATTTTTTCATAGATAAAAATTTACATAAGTTTGCTTTAATTTGGTTTAACGTTTTTACACTTTATATTGAATTTTATTTTGTTCAAGGTAATTTATTTGAGTTTATAATTCTTTTACTTTTTTTTTTTTAAATTAGTTTCCCGTCATTAGTTACTTAGTTTAAATTTGATTTGAATTGACTAAATATTGTATTTTTATCGTATTTCAAGAAATAAAATCACAATTTGATTGTAATACTCATTGTACATGGCTTTTCTGTGTTGTTTTTTTTTTCTTTTTTTTTTTTTTTTACACCGAGCACGTTCGATCTGTATAAAATTAATTCAATGTATGTCCATCGAGGGGGTTCTTTTCTTTTCCTTTCATTTTGAAAATTCTTTTTTGCACGTACGTGTGGAAACATTATTTAAACTTTTCACGATACATTTATATTTCAAAAAAGTCCGTAATAGAGTTTGCATCGATCCTTTCATTTCGAATTTTAAAACGGCAGTGCATCGAATCTTATTTACGTATTTATTAGTCTTGATAAAAAAAAAAAAAAAAATAAGAAAGAAGGAATAAGGTGACGGAAAATAAAATAATAACAATGAAAGAAACAACCGTTCAACAAAAAAAAAAGAGGGAACAACTTTCATTTCGAACAATAGAGATTATCAACGGGGGTTCAAGAACATGGACGTGAACGTGAACACGCGTTTGCGCTCGCGAGCACACACTTCCCGTGGAAATAATTTGCTAGAGAGTTCGCGGTGGCTCGTATGAATTACCAAGATGATATCAGTCATTTTGCCACGGTAATTAACGCCGTACCCGTTAGAAGGAGAAGGAGAAACATCATACAAGCATACATATATGCTACTTGTGTATGTATATACAGAGTGTTTCATCTAATTCAAACCCTAATTTGAAATACAATATCTTCGTTACTTTTGATAATACGATAATACTTTAATTGAAGATATTGTTTGGATCTAAAGAAGTAATATTATTATTATTATTATTATTATTATTAATTCTATATTAATCTCCAATTTGTACATTTGAAATACAATATATTCGTTATTTTTGATAATTTAACAATATTTTAATCGAAGAAATTATTCAGATCAAAGGTAGTGATATTTTCATTAATGAAGGAATTTATATCAAGATTATTAGTTGTAAAATTTATAGATGTTTATTAATATTTTTATTTTAATTATGTTATAATTTAATTAAAAAAAAAAACAAATTAACGGATACGAATTTGCCAATTTTTAAATATTCTTGAATAATAAAAAATAGCTTTGGAAAAAACAAAAAAGACTAATATTTATTTCGATAAAAAATATATTTTTAAACATATTTAAAATGATACACATTAACTTCGACACATTTGAACCTGATATTCTCCCAATGTTAGAAGACATGCGACAAAGAATTCTATGTGCATGTTTGTTATCATTCCAAAAGTGATAAAAAGAACAAAGAAATCGTTCATTAAGCCCATCCGAAAATGTATTCAAGTTAATATCGTAGAATTCGTCTTTTTATAAGTCATAATATTATGAACATAAAAATATATCAATCCATTTGGAAACTTTGAAATATTTACAAAAATTCAAATTTCCAAAAATGCATATATTAAGCAAGATATTGCTTCTTTCGAATAAAACGATTTCTTCCTTTAAATATAGTCTTTTCTATAAAATTTTAACAGTGATATTTTCAACAATGATAGTAATATTAATGATTTATCGTTTAAAATTTACAAGGAATACAAAATAATGCAATTCAAAAAGAAAACAATTAAAATAAATAAATAGAATTACATTAACACATTATATGTAGGACACATACTAATATGCACATATATTTTTTTCAAGACGTTTTTTAAAGATAAATCGTTAGTTTTTAAACGGTATCACACTATATTATTACATTACTATATTTTAATTATATTTATATTATATATAAATATAATATTATAATTATATTAATTAATAATTATATTACTATAATTAATATAATGTATATTATTATTACCACGGTTTAAAATATTATATAAATAAAATATATTTTATAAATATTTTTTAAAATCCTGTAATCAAATCAAAAATATCCCGTATACAATATGTTAACGATTGAATAACATAAAATAAAATGAAACATATATATTTTTAAAATTACAATTAGATAACATACAATCTTGTATATTTCAATTTTTATTCTATCGATTTTTATTTGTATTTGAAGTATTTATATTAGATGAAACACCCTGTACATACATACACACATACATATGTAGTAAGTATAATATGCATAGGTTTAAACATGTGAACATTACCAGAGCACGTCGGCTTGTCTTCTTTAACTTTCTGACCGAACATCCACTAAGAAAGACGGAAGCACGATTAATTTCCACTTCCATTAATCACGAATACGTTCTCCTTCTCAACATGACGAAGAAGAAAAACGAAACTAGAGAATGAGAAAGAGAGAAAAGATCTTTAATTACGCATTGTAATAATCTGATGCTTATTGGCGAATATTCCATATGACTATAACATGAGGAGCATGAACTCTATACGTTTGCACGTTCGATATGGATCGAGTGATTAATATCGTACACATTTCATTTATTTCCAGTCCTTAATTACGGTATACGAGAAAGGAATAATTATAGGGGATTATTTTATATATAGTAAAGTCATTGGATTTTATACTCGTCAATGATTATCCTAGATAACTAAGGACATCAATTATGTTTTTCTAAAGATTATATTATTAATGATATATACTCGTAATATAAACTACTAGTTAATTAATAATGCGTCACAAATTTTATCAAACGTGATATACTAGGTGCAACTATAAATTCGATCTCTTGATATTAAATTCGTTCTATCAAAATTGTCACCTTTTTTTCATCAAGGAATTCGACAGTTACCTGAAAAATGGACCACAATCATCGAAAATAATGAAGACTATTTTGAAGTATAACACATGGATGATTATAAATAAATACTAAAATTGATCTAAAAAGCGTCGAATTAATTGCTACATCTAATACGCATGCATATTGAATTTATTATATCAAAATTTGTAATATATGTTAAACTTTTTTGTTACACGGTATTTTGACAAAAACAAAAGTGTTAGATCTGTTTTAATTTTTAATCATAATAAAGGAAAAATAATATTTATTAATGAATAATTATAATTATTTGTTTATATATATAGTTAAATATATAGTTAAAAATATATATTATAATAATTTAGAATAATGAGATTTATTTTTTAATAGCTAGCGCTGAAATTTGTTACACTATATATATATCTTATTTCTATAATAATTTCATAATGTTTATTTATTGTTATTGTACAATAATAAGAGGTAGTTTAAAGTTTAGTATAGTTGAGCGAGTTAACGTCTACCTTCTTCTCAGTTATCGTTCGACGAAAGAGAAAATCGACTTGTTTGATCCTCCAACTGTCCTACCCCACTTCTTTTACAAAGTCAGAATAAGAAAAAGGAAGGAACGAGAGCGCAACGAGTCTGTCTCGTGCAGCTATTCAGACATTCGAGCCACTTATTACGTTCGGACCCCTTTTATACTTATTCTTTTTCTTTTCTTATTCTTTTTCTTCTTCGCTTACCAGTTGAGAGAAGAGAATTTCTTCTATGTCCCAACCACTAGCCACCGTCACTACCATCATCACTACCACAACTACTAGCAAGCTGACTTCCTTCTCCACTATATTTATTTTCGTTTCTCCCACGATCTTACCTGCCACCGTAACTCTTTTCTTCCTTTTCACTCCCCTTTTCATGACAACATATATGTATACATATATGTATGTATGTATACATGTATGTATTCTATATATATATATATATATGTGTGTGTGTGTGTATACGCGCATGCATTGTATGTATACACGTCTTCGTTTAGTCCTATAATATGTAAACTGGAGACTTTTTTCTAGAATGTTGGAAATTTCTTAAGCATTTGTCCTTTTGTATGTATACAAAACATTTGTAGATACAGAGTTCACCCTAAAAGTTAGTTCGTATTTATGTAATAAATTATTTTTTTGTGTTACGATCGTAAGTAGTACTTTAACAGATCATAAATATATTTTTGGAAGCGACTTTACATATGTAATAGAATAAACATTTGTTGAATTTTATTAAATTTGGCTCTGGAAAAAAAAATAATTAATACAAAATTCACAATTTTTCTTATATTATAGAAATTACATTTCTTGGGAATATAAAATGTGTTACAAATAAATAAATATTATTTATATAATTTTGTTTATTCAAATGTAGTAATTAATTATTTAGAATAAAAACTTTAAGATCAATCTAATATGTAGGATATGCTTCCAAATGTTTAATAATATTTTATTATATATATTAAAAAATTCATTATAAATCAAATATCTCGTCTTTGTATTAGCAAGTATTAGCCAAAAGAGTAATATTTCGTTTTTATTTGTCTTGAAGTCTAATGGAAAGACGATATCTTGATAACTGAACGACTGAATCCACCTGCGTCTTTTGTAAACTTGCATCTATCGTTACATAGGAAGCCACGTAAGCTTTTTCTCTTCTTAATATTTTATTAAAATGAAGAAGAAGTAGACTTATAAGTGTTAATAATATAATCAATTTAAAAAAAAAACGTATTCTATTATTTACTAAATTCGGTAATAGATAGTCAGCGCAAAATGTTTATACAATTTTATTAAAGTTATTCTAAATGTATTTGTACGTTTAAAAATTGTATATAAAAAACAGAATATATGCATATATATGTATATAAAAAAAAAATAAATAAATCTTTTTAAATATTAATGAAATAAACTTTATGCGCATATGGGAACATAAATAATGATTATTTTTTTCTTTTGTCGACTTAAATGGTACAGGTAAAAAGAAAATGATAAAAGTTTAAAAACCAATTAAGTTAGTAGTCACAGCGCAAAGGGATTTGTATGAATTTTTGCGTATATTTAACGACGTTAATATTTACGTTTTATGGCTTCCTTATATATACATACACATATACATATGCATATAAGGCAAAAGAACGCTCGAGGCTCAGAAGTTGGATCTCATAGAGCGAATGTTTTTCCATAGTGTATGTACATGCTCGAACGCGTTGCAACATATGCGTGCAAGCTGTCCAACTCAGACACTGTTCGCGAGTTCCTTTTATTTCACAATCAAAGGGATGCAAATGGTTCGCTTCAAAGTACGATCTTGGCCGTTACATTTCTCGGCTACTACATTTTATACGCTCCCTCATGTCATGTATTATCTTTTTCACCTCTCTCTCTCTCTCTCTCTCTCTCTCTCTCTCTCTTAACGTGTTTCTTTTATTAATATTAACTAACATAAGTATAATCGAACGAGATTTGATCAATTTATATATTTTTCAAATTACTTTACATCCCCCATTAAATTTATTATTTCAATCATTCTTTTAAAATTTCAATGATCATTAGTAACGCATAATAAACTTTCAGAATTTAATTAGTTTTTTTTTTTTTAATGTTTGCTTTTATTACATATTTTTGCATATTACTTTGATTTAAATTCTCGTTTAATCTAATAAATAATAATTTTAATCAAAGAAATCAAATGAATTTTTTCCCAAATTTGTCTGTTGCATAATCAAGATAAATACTTTATAAGTATTTGTTGAATAAATTAAAACGTTTATTATATAAGATTTGTTAACTTTCTTCCAAGTTAAATTTCATTATATCATTCTTTTAATATGTAACGTAAATTTAAGAAGATAAATTTAATAAAAATTGAGAAAAATATTTGAAACATTTTGATTGGTCATTTAAAAAAAAAAAAAAATAAAAAAAGAGAAGAAGAAAACCATTGTTGAGTTAGTTGACCTTATCCGGAAGGTTCAACGTTTTCCATATCATTATCAAGAACATCCTTTTCAGTACGGCGAGATCGCAAATTGGCGTAAAGTGCTCGCGCCTTGGTAACTTCGTCTTCGTTTTTTCTTTCTTGCTCTTATTCTTCTTCCCCTCCTCCCATTACCACATCTTTTTTTTCTTTTTCGTCTGTTCGTTCCCTTCTTCGTCTTCTTTTACTATTCCCGCGTTGTCGCGGTTACGGTCATCGTGGGTGGTGGTTTATTTGCAGTGACTTAACCAAGAGGAGTATTGTCGCCAACTTGAAAAACTCGACGCGACCAAGTATCGTCGTGAATTCCCTTATACCTGGTGACGATAATCGATGAAGAATTTTCAAATACCAACAAGATCGATTTTACCACATTCTATTTCTATCAGTTTTTTTTTTTTTATTTTATTCTTTGTTTGTGAGAAAATCTAGGATTCTGTAGTGTCGAGTTATAGATCAATGACGTTTCTTTATAGAAAATTTCAAATGGAATTCAATTTCTATACGAATAATATAAGATTATTCTGTACCGTCAGCTTTATTGTTAAAAGTTAATTGATTTCTTTAATGAGAACTAATATTCTTTATAAACAACTTGAAAAATGTAAAAGATCATTTTTTAAATGTAATTTTATGTTTTTCTTTTTTCTTTATTTTAAATAATATTGATGTTAAGGAGTATTCAAACAAATACAAAAGAATAGATAACAAAAAAAAGTTATACAATTTCAAAATACCAGTATGATCGATTTTACCACATTCTACTCCTATTTCTTCTTTTATTCCTAAGAAATTTATTCTTGCCTGTGGGAAAGTTTATGATTCTGTAGAACAGAGTTATAGATCGATGACGTTTCCTTTATAGAAAATTTCAAATAAAATTCAATTTCAGTTTGAATGACATACGATAATTCTAGTCTATGTTTCATTCGTTTCATAACTTCTTTTCTGATAAAAGTGAATTTATTTCTATAATAAATACCATATATATAACATCTTATTTAGAAATAATTTGAAATTAAAAATAAAAAATTATTTCTTCAATTTTACCTTAATTTTACGAATACAAATAATAATAATAATATTAAAGGATAATATATAAATACTTTTACTAATAATAGTAAAAATAAAAAATACAAAACTACTGAAACTTTTGCACGCAAAAATTTATGAATTTATTAATATCATGAATAAACTCTGACAGCATTTAAAAATAATTAAAAATTATATACAAATGATGTTTAATTTTGTATAAAATAAAATAGCAAAATGATCTCGTATTGTTTTAACTAAAGATCGACGATTTGTTAAGAAATGTGTACAAATTGAATAGACAATAAATAAAATAAAATTTATTATAAAAAAATTATTTTATTTTATTATTTACAATTAAATAATATAAATTAAAAACAAATAATATAAATTAAAGGTCTTTTTTTCGATTGTTTTATTCATTTTGAAGGATTCTAGAAATGTCGGAAATGTGACAGACTGGATGCGAGATAAAAGTGCGTTGTGAAAGTCGATAAGAGAATTGTCCATGTGAGTTAATCACAAAAGAGAGAGAGAGAGAGAGAGAGAGAGAGAGAGAAAGGAACTGTGATACAAAGTGGATTCATTGGCGAGCTGATTTAAGCACGCGACGAACATTATTGCAAATGAACGGCAATTCTTGGCAGCCATCGATCGACCCTCGAAGCCACCTCGGCTTACTCGATGAGTCGTGATTCATTCGCGAGCTTTTCTGTCTCTTGGTTCTTCTTTAAGTGCTAGAATCACTTAAATTCGAGTGCTTCGACCATTCGTCCTCGAGTATCATCATGTATAATTCGTTCTCCTACTGTCTCGATTCTAACTATTATTTAAATGGAAAAATACTTTCAAAATGGTATCAAAGAAAAAACGAATAGAATTAATAAATAAAAGAATAAATGTTTCTATTACAAAATTTGGAAAATATAGTTATACATATTTCTAATTTGTTCGAAAATTATTTCAAATAATTATGAAAATTTATTATTCAATATAAGTAAGAGATAGTCTCTTTCGCAAGCAAATATATAATCGTTTAAATTAACATTTTTCAAAAACTTTGAAATAAAATGTTTCCCCTCATTGTATCTGCATCATCACGTAGAAATGCTTATTATTATGACATTAAAAAATATATCCTATCACTTTTAAATATGATATATCTATTCGTTATAAATAAGAGATAGTTATAAAGTCTAACTTTCCACGGTACTTTGACTAATCTCAAAAAATTGTTGAAATTCTTTGTACAGTAAAATGCAATAAAATTGTTCCGTAGGATTTAAAGATAATTAATGTTATAGGATTATGACGTTCGTTCTCATTAAAACGACATGGAGTATTATAATATTAAATGGTGATAAAGAAGGACAAAGAGAGAGAAAAAGAAAATGGTCAGGATGGACGGAAAGGATAAAAAATGTGGTTCGAGGTAAGATCCAATAGATTCTTGGAAGGCTCTCAAGCTATTAATCTTGGAAGCTTCACGTCATCGCTAATCGTCCCCTCGGCCTCGTTGAAAAGACGTTCGGTGGTAGTCCCTTGTTATCCCGTGTTATCGGGTAAGTCGATTTGAAGCGAATTCATCATTGTGCGATTATATACGGACCGCTTCCTTTCTATGGTCTAATAAATAATTAATCAACGTCCGCGATCAAGGCCGACGATTCCGCTGGCGTTTCCAACGCGTAACAAATCGCAACGCTGAGATTGCACTTTTGACCTTTCCTCTTCCCCCATGATTTCCATAAATGATCGAAATTATTTTCTTTAACGAATCAAAAGTTCAACTTTTGTTTTTATCATATTGATTCATGCGAAACTTGGATGATTGTATGAGTAATGAAATTTATTCTTACGTTTAACTTCTAATTAATTGTCCTATATTTTTTACATACAAAAAATATACATTTTAAAATATAATAATGCAGGATATGATATATTAATAAAATGTTCATAATAAAATATAAGATAAGATATATATATATATATATATTGGTTCAGGTATTTATCAAATTATAATTTTAAATAGAAAATCTCTAATTAATACGTAAAATATAAATTGTTTCGTAACATTTGAATAACATTTATTTTAATTATAAATGAAAACGTAATTTATTCTTTTATTGAATATACGATTAAATTCAATGAATTTAAATTAATTAATTTTCATTGGAAATCAAAATTAGACGAATGATAAGTTAAAACTAGAAAAGAATCAAGACAATTGTACGTATACATTATGTAAGAGATAAATTTCAACAAAAGAAAAAAATAAATGCTTAAAAAAAGTCGTTCACCTGCCTGAGCAGAAATGTTTTCATTTACATGTTCCCATGCATCGACGATACGACTGATATCGATAGAGGTATCGATGTATACGCATTCGAGAGGATCAAAACTTGCAGCCCTCGAGGTTTCTGAACAGCTGTGTTGACATACTCTCGCGACATGCAGCCATTACGAGTATATGAAACACAGCAGGAGATTAGAAAGAAAAAACAAGCAAAACAGAGACAGAAAGATCTCATTTCTCTCGATAATTTTTTTTTCTCCCTTATCATACTCTTCTTCGCTTTTGTTCTTTCGATATTCTATTCGTATGTGTGTGGTCCACATATTAAAAAGACTTTGATATGATGGAAAAAGGGAAAGAGAATCGAATCGTATATTTATTTGTTCTCATATCAAATTCTCATAAAATATACAATAAGCGAGGAAGAATAAAATATTTTGTGTGCTTACAAATGTGACATTATTTCCTTTTTAATAATTTTTGTAATTACAATACAAATTTTTAAAGTAAATTTATATAACTTTACCAAGATTGATAAATGACCTATTGGTAAAAATAATAGGAAGATTGCTTTATAAATAAACGGAATACAAAAACCAAATGTTTATCATACTTACATTAGTGACCACCAAATATTTTTTAGGGACACTGTAAGGATAAAAATCATTTTAATCTTAACTTGGAAATAAATCTAAATTCTGTTGAGAAGAGAATAGATAGGGAAAGAAAGAAAGAAAGAAAGAAATAAAGAAAGAAAGAAAGAATGCAGTAGAGAAAATTCATAAGTTTATTTATGAGATGATTCACTAAACTTTCACGTCTCTATATCAAAAGACATTTTACTTCTAAGAACTCTGTTAGTAATGGGATATATATTTTCAAAATCATAGATCTCTCTTTCTCTTTCTTCAGATAGTATGTATATACACACGCTCACATATACCTATATATGTATTTATATATGTATATGCACGTTCGGTAGTTTATCTCTAAAGTGAAATTTCTCACGGACGAGGGTGAACCAACGGAAGTACGCATTATTTAGCGTAATTCAATTTTAAGATACGTACACAATTATTAGCGTGCATTTCGTTGCATTTTCTCTCCCTTTCGCGTAACTCGTTCGAGCGTGCGGTATAAGCAAATGAAAGAAAGATAGATAGAAAGAGAGAAAGAGAAAGATCATCGAACCCATTCGAAAATACCAGGAATAACTCTGACTACACGCTCGGACAATCTCTTGCAATCGTTCTCTTTAAATTTTCTTCTTTATTTCATTTTATTCGACAAATTATTATCGACAAAAGTATCAAACAATAAAATCGATAAAATTTCACTGAACCCTTGATATATCTATATATATTACTTTATTCACCTCGCAACAATCTGTAAAAATAAATAGAAATTTATTATAATATATTGCATCAATTTTTTCATTTTAAAAATCATATTATAATAATAATAATAATAATATACAAATGAAAGTAAGATTGTTCTATCGAGATAATACTTTGACAAGAATATATCATTTATTTAATATTTTTTTTTTTATGTTTTTAATCTAATCGCATTTATATTTATTTTTATATTATTTAATATTAATTATATTATTATATATTTAATTTTATATATATTTTATATTATATTTAACGATAATATCAATTTCAAAATTAAGAATGTTACAAATATGAAATAATAATTTATCAGAATAAGTTGAATATTTTTTTATTTGACAATAATTATAAATAATTATTATATTTTTATATAGAAAATAGAGAAATTATTCATTTATGTCCTTCTAATTTGTTACATATTACTACGATTTTGATCCTCGTCTTTTGGTTTCTTGGCTTCTTTCCAAATAACTATTTCGCTCGTTTCGTCGATAAGCTCTTTCTCTCTATCTCTGTCTTTCTCACTTTCCACGAGGTTGACCCGATTAACGGACTAAGGGCGGATGTACTCGGAGATCTTTCTGCTTTCTATAGGGTTAAGGGTTACGTCAAAACACGTGTAACATGTATCGCTTTTTACGCGTGCGTCACTGTCCTAAATAAAAATTGCCTTATGTTGGTCTATACTTTTTTTCTCATATAATATTACGGGTGTTTGCCTGTTTAAAAATAAAATTGAAAAGGGTGTGTCCTTAACCCTCCTAAATCCATTTTGTCCCTGTCTAAATAGAAAACATTACATAACGTCGACTTAGCGAACATTAACCTTAGCATATATAATCAATTTTCAAGGCATTCATTCCTTTATCTATTTTATTACAGAATGAACAAGAGAAAAATGACGCAAACATTATTATCAAAAATATTTGATATTTTTTTTTTTTTATTATAATTTAATGTGGGACGAAAAGAGAAATAACAACAAAGTTAGATTATGTAAAAATGGCAATTAAATTGTTATATGAAGGCGATGAAGAAAAAAAATGATAATTATTAGACAAACGTGTTTGAATATAACGTAATGTTTTTTGTAATTATCGAAATAATGAATGTATAAGAAGAGAAATAATCGTTATCCATCATTTTAAAATTTGATATCATTTCGAATTCAATGTTCGTGTAACCTAAATAAAGTTTTAGGAAGTTAAGAAAACATACGTGACTCTGTGTGTGTGTGTTAGATGTTATCTACAGTCGTAAAAAATCTCTTTTCTATGGTTTTTTCGCGTGACAATAGATTCACCCCAAACGGGCCATCTGACTGGTCAAAAAAAGTAAAATGAGAGGTGGCCCTTTTTTCGTTTATGCCCTTGCTCCTCGCGATGCCAAAGATCGTTAGTGTTTATTTTTTTTCCTATCCTTTTCTCTTTTCGTGAAAAAGAAAGACAAAATAAAGAAAAAATACGCTAGGAGGGTGCTATTGTATTTTTTTTTGAAAGGGACGAAGAATACTCGTGATTTAGGTGACCCAACGTTTTTTCGTTTTTTTTTTTTTTTCGTTTTGTTCCCTTCTTCTTCTTTTATTTTATTTTTTTATTTTTTGTACAAAAAATGTTTCAAAGCTCTCGTTGTGGTAGTAAGTCAGTTTTTGTCTTATTTTAGAAAATTTAAAATAATTCTAAATAGTAGAACACTTACCTGAACACATAGCAGGTAGAGAACATTTTTATTCATAAGCATAGTTCTCACGGCTGTTGCAGAAATGAACGAGTATGCGAGTTTTCTTTCTCTCTCTTTCTCTTTGCACGTGCTCGAAATATACTTGGAAGGTTAATGCACTAACACCTGTTACAAACTCGTTCCGTCGTCTCGTGGATCACTTTCTGACCACCCTCGCGAAATATAAGGGCGTAAGAAAATTATTCTTCTTTTTCTCTCGTCCTATTTACTCTTGTTCTTCTTCTTTGCATGATCAATTCGTTGAACCGAAACGTAAGGAAGAAAAATTCATTATGTCGGATGAAACGAGATAATAGTATGTGAAGTATTATAAAAAAGAGGGAAACGAATGAGAAGATTAAGAAAGAGTGAGAAGGAAAGTTTTATAAGAAGATATAGAAGGAAAAAAAAGAAGTCATTTTTGTTGAAATAAATATTATAATAAGTACAGAACAAAAATCAGTTGTTTCTCATAATATAAAATAAATTGTACACATTAACAGTTCTGATAATTATAATCAAAATTAAATGACTAGGTGTGCTCATGTAAGATCAAGTTTTTTTTTCGCAGTAACATTGATATCACACTAATTTCAAAGTTGAATTACCTAAAACATGTTTTTTTTTTTTTGTATAAAAATATAAAAACATTGCATTACAAGACAATATCAATCGTTTTAAATTGTAAGTAGGGCACATATATATCTATACAAATATAATATATCACACTATATTATTATATTATGTACCATATTATATACTATATTATACAGGGTGGCTCACCACATTTTACCACTTCGATTTACGTTTTTATTATAACGGCTAGATCACCAGATCTAACGCCCCTCGACTTTTTCTTATGAGGCTACTTAAAAGATAAAGTTTACGCTGAGCCTCCGACTACAATGGCCAATATAAGGGATCGTATCGTCAATGAATGCAAGGAAATAACATAAGATACATTAAGAAACGTTAATGAGTCATTAATTTCTCGATTCAGAAAGTGTTCTGATGCAAATGGTCGCCATATTGANTTAATGAGTCATTAATTTCTCGATTCAGAAAGTGTTCTGATGCAAATGGTCGCCATATTGAATCTTTTTTGTAAATAGACAAAAATTAAAATATCTCCTAAAGTAATAATTTTTTTTACATAAATAGGTTAATACTTTTTTTGTAAATAATATGAAAGAGCATCAGATGATGCAATAAAAAATATATGATTCCATTTAAAAAAACATTAATGACCTTCATATGTCCTTGACACGTCCACCTAAAAAAAAAAAATGTACAATCAGTATGAGCCCCTTTTAAAGCCATTCAACTCCATGTGAAACATTGTCTTCTACGCGTTATAATAAAAACGTAAATCGAAGTGTTAAAATGTGGTGAACCACCCTGTATATATATATATTAGTAATTATGGCAATGGACTAATTAATAATAAGTCTATATATATATATATATATATATATATATATATATATTTTCTGTTATATTTTAAAATAAAAATGAATCATAAAGTAAATTTTTTTCGATATTCATGTTAAATTCATTGTCATAATCATTGGCACAGTGATGTATTATATATGAATATATATATAATACTATAATAAACGCAGAAGTAAAAAAAAAACCAACTATCGGGTGAATGAAAACAAATAGACTTCAAAATGTATAAATATAAATGCAAATAGAAATAAATAGAGTGAAATAGAATAACTTATAGAATGGATAGAAACAAGAAAATATGATGGAAAGAGAAGATTGGAAGGGTGGTGGGAGACGAGTCTGGTCGAGTGTATATGAGTGTTTGTGTATGTGTGATGGCAGGAGGGCAGGAATAAGAAAGAAAAGATATTTATATATATATAAAGAGAGAGAGAGAGAGAGAGAGTGTGTGTGTGAGTAAGTGAGTGTGAGGGAGCAAGTGAGGAAGAGAAGGATGGTGAGGAAAGGGGGGGGGGAAGTGCGTGAGTGCGTCGTGTGCGACGAGGGACACGGTAGCTTCTCATAGAGAAGACAGTTGCTGTCTCGCCGCAAGGCTACTCGCATCGACACAAGGAAGAAACGGCACAAACCTTTCTCCTTCCTTTAAAATATCCCTTTTATCATTTTCTCGCGTATATCGTGTCCTTAATATCTCGTAAGAAAATAAAAGAATTTATAAGTGATCGAAAGAATTAGACAGTGATAACAATTTCGATTAAATATTGTTGTTTTAGTCATCGGTCAACAGTGGTGAACGAACAATTTTGAAAAGTGTTAATTTAGGTGAATGGTAATATATGTCTCTTTAAACGTGATCATTTTTTTTTTTTCTTTAACTTTTTGTTTATATTAAAAGAATAGGAGAGAAAAGATTGGTGAATATCGAGGTTAAATAAAAAAGAAATTGTTATATTAATTGGACATTTGAAATCAAGATCGATGGAGTTTTGGATGGGTGTCTTAATAAGTCGCGTGGATAGACACGACGAAGAATTAAATGGTGTTATGCTGATGACGTATGTATAGTCTCATAAAAGCGTAGAAGAGTTAGGATGGAGAAATTCGTGATTGGTGCAACTTGGCCCTACGGTTTGCTCCGAAAATAATTCGTCGTATTTTTACCATCATTTTTATATCTACTTGGTTAGTTTCCGTACGTTCGTGCGCACAAAGTGGCGTTAATTTGGTGAGAAGAAACTCTCTCTCTCTCTCTCTCTCTCTTTCTCTCTTTCTTTATTTCTTTATTTTTATCAATTTATCTGTTTTTCCTGTTGTACGAAAAACAAGTTAATTAGTCTTGTCGACATGGCTAAGAAACGAGCTATTACGATTTTATTATTTTAAAATGAAGTAACCTGCTAATTGTTTAAGTTATTAATTGATAGTAATTATCGAATTGATAACACGTTACTTATTATTATTATTATTATTATTATTATTATTATTATTATTATTATTATTATTCTTTTATGTTTACAATCTTATATAATTTGCTTATATTCAACTGAAATTTGAATTTTCTTCTTGTTCTTTTTATTTTTGTTGTTTTTTTTTCTCTCTCTCTCTCCCTCTTGATATTTTTCAAACAAAATAAGGAGAAAGGTGCGATAATACACTTTCGAAATTTCTTCGCACGTTCCCTCGGGCACTTATCGTCTTCTTCCAGAAAGCAACTCGATTTCCTACCTCTTGTGCTTTTCATACAAAAAGAAAAAGAGAGAGAGAGAGAGAGAGAGAGAAGTGAAGACCCTCCTGCGAAAGAGTACCACGACTCTATCAGATCTTCGATAAATACCACTTCCTCATGGTGCGAGTCGTTTATCGCACAACTTTCTGAACACGATGACAAACTTTTAGTGAAGCTATGAAAGCCTATTTTACTCTCTCTTTCTCTCTCTCTCTCTTTCACGACGTGTCGACAAAGACACAATGTACGTATGCTTCTCGAATGGCTGGCATGAAGTCGATAAACTGAAACGTGCTTTAATGTATGTTTCTTATGTATTGCATACAATTTATAGAAATATGTATCAATTAACTATAATGTTATGCATATAGTGTTACTTTAATAAAATGATCAATTTTAATGATATATTTTAGAATTTGTATAAACGAGTAAGATTATTCGATTAATGTGTTTGTGGTTATGCAGTGAAGAATGACAAAACATACAAAAATTGATATTCTATGATTTATTTTATAATATTAATAATTCTAATATTAAAATAAATCATAGGATTAATTTTTGTATTTGTAATTCTATGACTTACATTAGCCCCATAATTACCAACTCAAATGAATATTTTTTTTTTTTTTAAGTTGAAATCTCAAAGTTTCATATTATATTTTGAAAATTTATTATTCTATGATAGCTCTTATCTTACATGAATGTAATTAAATCTTTTTGATACGTACGATATTACGATCGTTAGTAATCACCAATGAATAATATCCGAATAATAAATTATTTTTTAGTTTAATGCTTTTAAAATATTATATTACATTGGGAAAATTATTTTAGTAGATGTATGTTTAGATATTTTTTAATATGTACAGTATTATGATTTATCGATCGATTACTATCGAACTAGTATTGCCATTGTTTCCAAGCGAATGTTAGAATATCTTTCGATCATTGTTAGATGCAATTAAAGAGGAATGAAAGTCTCATATAAATACCGTATATAACATTTAGAATTTTTCAATAGAACAGAATCCGTGGGAAAAGAATAGAAAAATTTTCTCCTAAAAAAATATTATACATAGAAGTCTTGTGCAAGATCATAAAATTTCATTTAATTCAGCGTTGTTTTTTTGGAAACGTTAAAGTCGTGGCAAACTCACGTTTGTTCAAACACCATGTTCATAAAATATATCAAGTTATTCTATTATTTTCGTGATAAAACTAATTACTACCGTATTTTTTCTCGAAACAGTGTTCCATATTTACATATGTATATGTATATATCATCCGATATGTAACTTGATCCAAAAACTTCTAATCAACCCTATTTCAAAATAAGATCAAAATGATTTAAAAAGATGAATCAAATGTTTTTTAGATAAATTACATTTCTCAAAGGAAGAAATAATATAAGAAGAATACAAAAAGGTGACGAAGTAGAATCAAAGAGCTTAATTATAGATCATGAAGCTTCGATCGGGTTAGTGATCGTAAGAAAAGATCAAGGCCGATGAGAGTCAAGGTCGTATGACGTAATTGGGGAGAAAAATTTAGGTTTGCATATTTTATTTTTCTAAATCAGTTACTGATCGAGTCATTGTCAAGGACAAACATATGTCAGAGGAATATACATAAGTATTATTATCTAATCAATATTGATTGCTATGTTTAATCTATAAAGATTTTTATCAAATTTATCGTATGACTTATTAAATAGTGTAACAGAATTTATAATTACCTTTTTTTATATTATTTATTCTTACATAATTTAAAATTCAATCGATAAAAAGTTTTATTTGAATAGATATATAACGTAACTATAGCAAAAATAATTTTAATCCCTACTTTTTTTTTATATGATTTATTTATATTATTTTTTTTTTTAGATCATTAATAATCAATCACAAGTAGAATCATTATAAAGTCGAACTGATATGTATATATATATATATCAACCGAATTCGTATAAATATTATCATCTTATCGATATCAGTCGCACCTAATCTGTACAAGAATTTATTCACTGAAATCATATGATGCAATTGATGAAACAAATTTCAGCCAATTTTCATCTTAAATAATTTATTTTTATTTTATTTATTAATCGAGACCATTATGAAGTGGTGTTAAACAAATTTATAAAAATAATATTATTGAATAAATATCGATTGTGTATCATATGGATAAAACATTTTATCGAATAAAACGTCTAAGGTTTTTGTTTACTGGATCGGATATTTTGTTTGGCTTACGTCGGATTACCGAAATCCTAAGCAACTTTCTCGATAGAAAAATAGAAAGAAAAAGAGATAGAAAAACTTGTACTTCGATTTATCCGATCGAGTATGTCCCTTCGATCACTGATTCGTGATAAAGTCGCGTGCACGCTTGTACCGTAACAGACAACGTTTGTTTTTTCGTCTAGTCGATGATTTTTTCGATGATAAGCGATCAGACAACGGTTTGGTACGCCCACGTTTTGAAATCCCACAGGAAGTTGTCTCGTCCTACGAAATTCTCCTGAGTTCCTCATTGCGAACACGATCGACGGAGACCAGTTGCGACTTCTAAACGACTAACGGGAACTTCTGCTATGAGAGTAGATGGATCACTTGAAATCAATTCGATAGTATGAAAATATATTTATTATTAAATAATTTAATTTTTTTTATTTATTTTACACAATTTATTTCCTCTTTAACGTAATCTCAGAATTTTTTTTCTTTTACTTGTTGGCTCCCTTACAACACATTTGACGAAACAATTTTTACGAGGGTTAACCGTGAAAACTCGTGTAAATAGATGTATTGTAAATTAAAAAGGTAAATATATGTTTGTTTTTAACCAATTTGCAATATATTATTTACAATTTTGAAAGTTGACAGAACTACAATGTTTTAAAGTTATCCAAAATTCAAGATTTGTCACAAACTTTATAAGACTTAATGTAATATTTTTATCTTCGTTTTTCAAAACTATCTAAAATTCCAAAAATGTTATGCTTAATTAATAATATTTAATAAATAAATTTTATTATTATTTATAATTAATTATTTATTTTAATATTATAATAATTATTTATTTAATTATTATAAATAAATATAATAATATTTTTATTATATTTTAATGATGTTTGAAATAATGAAAACTTCAGTGATTAAACAGAAGAGGAAAATTAGTGTAATGGTTAATGTAAATTTTCACAATATCGTACAATAATTTTGATAAAACGTATCCCAGAATAATTTTGAAATTTTTATTGCTTCAATAAATAATCGCTAAACATATATATATATATACAGTAAAAATAATCAAGCAAAGATCAACGCTATTATCACACGTATTATTAAAGCGATATTTATCGTCCTTTTTTAATTTTATTTTTTATTCATTTTTTGTTTTTATCTTTACGTCCAATGATACGTAAATTCGTATCTGCAAATGCGGGTAATCGGTAGCAAGCGCACGGTCAATGCTCGCGAATTGACGAGCATGAATAAATAATGAAATTCAATGATCGAGGACAAAAGTCATGACCATGGTAAACTGACGATCCGTTTGATCTTTTTTTTTTTCGTACTACTATCAAACGTTATTTACTAGTAGACTATTGTTAACGCATTCAACGTTTAACTGGACATAAATTTGTCATTCATGTGACCTGTATAATCAATGAAAATTTGTAATTACAGTTACCAGTAGTCTACTTTTTGAATTATTTCTTTTTTTTTTTTTTAATGTATATAGCAACGTTTAAACATCTATCACGTGCCACTTTCAAATATAATAATATAAATATTTAAAAAAAAAAAAACAAAAAAAATTGATTCCACGTTAATCTATTACCAAAGGTAATGAACAATAATAATACAATTAGCAGAGTAAATTGTTTAAATAAGTTATATTTTAAATTTAGATGATATTAAGTAGGAATAAATTTAATTCATAATTTTACAAGATAAAATAAATATTTGGGTCAATTTTTCCAAGAAAATTCATGCGTTAAGTGATTAATACATATTAAATTGTTTAAAAAAAATAAGAAAGTGTTAGAAAATCGTTCATGTATTTCTAGACTTTCAATCATTCTGATTCATAGAGAAAAATGTTTTTAAATGACGATTACTCTTTTACTACGTGATACATTAATCATCCGTGTAATTTCATCCATGATGTAACGCAGTGAGAAAATAAAGAAAAATGAGCTATAGTTAACTCAACGATTTCTACAATAAACTATTTAATTAAATAATTTATCTTTCGAAGGAGAATATTATTTGACTTCAAAGAGAATCCTCATTTTGATTGGTTAGTTTTAACTTAAAAAATATTCAACTATTCAGGAGATGACGAGCTCAGAAATGAAAATTGTAATATTAGTCGACGTTTCTACGATAATTGAACTTCGTTCTGTTCTTTAACGTTACTCTTTCCAAGGAAAATAATATAAAAGCACAAAAAGGTGGTAAATAAAAATGGGAAGAGAAATTCGAGTGTTTCGATATCGATCGATCTTGTTTTGTTCCTTTTCAAATTGAAATGAAATCCACTCTTGATACTTTTCTCTATTTTCCTATACCCTAACGAAGTATTTACGGTTGATAAAACGAATAAGAACGATCGATAGATACTTTTACTCGTATTATATTATCTTTCTTTTTCTTTTTTTCTGTTTTTTTTTTGTTCTATATACAGGAGTGTCCTAAAACTTGCTTCAATGAATTGAAAAAATTACATTTTTTATTTTATGTTATTTTACGAATGTAATATTATTCATAAATAATATAAAATTAAACATATTATATGTGTAAAACTTTTTGAAGAAAAAATAAAATAATTTTTAGAATAACGTTTTTTTTGGGGGGGAGGGCAGATATTTAGAAAAGTGGCAAAATTTGTTAACAATACTTTAATTAAAAACGTGCAATGATTGCTAGCTATACTGAAGTGCTGGAGTATAAAAGGTTAATAAACTAATATTGATGTTTTGTTTTCCTTTTCTCAGTAAATCGACTATTTGAACACTCTGTATTACTTTTTTTTTTTCTTTTATTTCCTCATCTATTTTCTCTGATTTACTCGGCTTCGTTTCCGGTCTCAAATATCACATTTTTCAAAAAGAAATACAATAGCGAGCCGACGAAATAGTATCGACCATGTCGTATCGTATTTATCCAGATTTTGCGTTCGCACATTTTATTTATCGACAATCCATTAATCTCGAAAAGCATTTTATATCAAACGAGTTCGACCGTAATCCAAATTTATCGGCCCGTTTTATTTTACAAATTAATAATACGCCTGCACGTTCGCCATCAAGTTGTTCGTTATAATTTGTTAAACGAGTCTGCTTTAAAATTTCAATTTAAATTATTATATTGTAAATTTTTAAAAATTAATTCGCGTGGAAAATAAATCCCATAATTGAAACAGGAAATTAATTTGCATGTAAGCCTAGGATTCTATTGTAACTATGTATACTCTATAGCAACAAGAAAAAAACAAATTCTTAAGAAATTTTGTGAATAAATAGAAAATCTTTTACATTATTTCTTATTGCTCATGTTCAACCTATTGGGATGAAAAACATCCTTTAAATTTTTGGCTCATTTTTCATTTTATTTTTTCCAAAACAGTTACATATATGTACGTCAAATTTGTATAATCAAAGTAGTGCATCTTAATGTAGTGGTAAGAAAAAAACAAATGTTAAAATCGTATATTTTGAGGCTTATACACGATTAACAAATATTTACATAATCGAATCAGAGTCGGATCAACATTTCACCAGCTATGATTTTGAGAAAAATAATTTAGAAAATTATACAAACTTTTGTCAATTTGTTTTAAACCAGTTTTGAAAGTGGATCTTAATAAATTCTACCTTTGTAGATTCAATAAGAAACAGATTTGAAAAATGCATTAGTTTTATTACCAAATAGTGAGTATTTTGAGAGAAAGTGTGTCTTGGTCCATTCTGGTTCTCAATATTTCATCTCAATACATAAAATTAAAAACAATGCGTTATGCCTAATCTTTCTTCATTAGCGTAAACCCAGTTTATTTCTTTTATACAATGTTCAAGTGCAGGTGAATGAAACCCGCGAGTCTCACGGTTCGCGTTCACCTCTTTAGTCTGTCCATCGACCCTAACTAGCTATTTATATACACGAGATTCTCGCCTCTCCGCTTGTGAAGCTGTGCGCGCGCGCTAAACCACGTTTCTACGTGCTCGAGATGCGTTTACGTGTGCACCAGATACAAACTTTGACTTCTCTAAGTTCGTCTCTTAGATGTAGCTTTATGTTACCGTGTGTTTGAACGTTGGGTTAAGTTATATACGTTTGTCGTGTGCACCCAATTATGAAAATACCTAAGTATCGTACGTGGCTCACTGAAAGCTCGCACATTAATTAATATCCTAGATGACAGGACATTTATTCGTTCAATTTTGCTAATTTTTATTTTAATTAAGTAAAAAGTATATAATTTATACTTGCAGTTTGTTAAGTATAGTTACAATACATTATCTTTATTCTTCTCCTTTTTACGAATTCGAGGGGTTAGTTATAATATATAAAAATCCTACAATCATATGAAAACTAATTTTAAATTAAAAAGAAAAGTGTGACAATAATGGAAACAGAAATGAATTTAAAATTAAAAAAATTAGTATTAAATTATTAATACGAAGGTAGAATATGTTTTAAGAACTATATTTACATACTGGAACTCAAAGATGCAATGGAAATGCTTTTATCGAGCTAGTATTTTGAGTTTCGTGTACGATTCTCTGTGCTTCTTTCCCGAGAGAAATTTTCGTAAGACCGAAACAGAGCTTCTCTCTTATTTTCTCTTTCTCTCTCTTTCTTTCTCTGTTTTGCTATTCCCTTTCCCGTTCTAAATCCGTAGCAGAAAGAAGCATCCATCGTGAAGCGAGTAACTGTACCGTCACAGATTTGGACCGAAGCTACCCCAGCAAATGTGAAATTAGGCGTGCCGTTCTAATCGTTCTTACCATCGAACATACAAGCGTATCTACTCGTGACGTCAAAATTACTCCAAAAGTTAAATTTATTTTTGTACATCTGCGAAATTTTGATCAATCGATTAATTCATATGGAATTTTGTGTCCGTTTATTTACAAAAATGAAAATAATTTATTTTAAAATTATTTTTAAAGTGCTCTTGATCATAATTACGAAGTTAAATGATAACTAGTTCGAAAAGACCCCAACGAAAATATGTTAATTCAAAAAACAAACAATAAATGGCTTCAGTAAACGTATATGTTTGGAATTACGATAGAACTCGTAACTCAAACTTACTTTATCGTAGAGGGTTCATGGTTCTCTAAGATACTTGTGTTATCTCTACGTTCTATTGAATGTTCTATTGGATCTGTCTCAAGTTAGACTCCCCATCATATTGCTTTATAAGAGTTATCACACAATTAACTAATTTATTAGAATAACTGACAAATAAATCTATAGATTAAATAAGAATTATATATTAAAATATCACGGGAAAGTATATGAATTAATAAAACATATCATTACGTTATCACACAACTGAATTATATATGCATATGATACACACATTATTGTCTCGACAAAATAAAATGTAATAATTGACAAATTTTTAAAACCTCGTATATACTTCTTATCTTAACGATAAAATAAAATAAAACGTAGTCTAATGATCAAAATAATGTACAATCAAATAAATAAATTAGAATAATTATTTAAAAAGAGAGAAGAGAAAAAATAAAAATTATTCTCAGAAAAAAAAATTCGTTAAAAATCTTGAGCTTTGCTCTGATCAAATCACCTGCCAATCGCAGTGTCCTCGAACGAACAAAAGGTGAATTAATCGGACATCCGCCACGTTGAACTGTACGTCGTTGAACATGCCCATCGCATAATTATGAGGGCGCAGCTGCGAGATGGCACGTACACCTTTTTCAAAACCGCTATATGCAACCGTGCTTCTTCGTTCAACCGATCGATCTTTTCCTGCTAGAGCTACGAACTCTTTTGCCAACGTTCTTGGCTTGGTATGCGTAACTATCGGAGTCACAGGAAATACCCTGATAGAATCGACGATCCTTCTCTGATACTTCGATCGATCGATCGATCGTACGAGCCGGAAGTCTTGCGGTTCGATCAAAAGACTCTTCATCGAAGTATTAGTTTCATTATAAGGGAAAAGATAAATTTTTATTCATAAAATAAAAATTAAAAAATGTATTGTTTTTATCTATCTCCAAATTTGAATATCATTTATTTATTATCAAACTGTAGCATGTTCACAAGCTACTGTTGAAAATTTTTCTATCAAACAAACCTTATACCTAAATATATATTTAACTTTTTATATTTAAAATAAATTTCTTTAATAATTAGGCTTAACCCTTCTAAATGATTATAATTTTTATGATTTCTTATCGTTAATGATACGACAACGTATCGCATATTACTTTATCAATTACTCTCTGTACTTTTTGTTTTGTGAAATGAATTAATTTAGCTAATGAGAGGCTTAAATAAATTTTCTTTTTGATGCATATTTAATCGATTTATTAAATGATAACAATAATGTCAACGAACGATTAATATTTTAATAATATTATGACGAGTGTGTGTGGAAACACACATCATTATATTTCAATATAATGATCCTTTTTAAATAATTAAAAGACACGTTATGCAAACGATAAACGAACAACTGGATTGTCCTACATTTCAATGAAAACCACTCGTGTAAGTGTTGGCTATTTTTCCTCTTGTTATTCTTTTCAACGCTAATGTCACGTTTTCAAGCTCGATTAGTTCTGAGTTGTGTTAATTAAATCACATGTCACGACCGACCTGTTATTCTCTTCAATTCTAAAGAGAAAATACAAGGAAAAAGGTCATCGATCGATCGAATGACCGTTCGATGATGAGTCAGAAACTGGGAATCGTCCAAGGGATAACGCGATGCATTAAAATTCTGTCGTTAAAAAATGCTCACTACTGCACGCAATTTATAAACACATTTCATGTACATACATCGCGTGCATGTATCTCAAACGGGAACTATTTACATCATTGTGCCTCATTGTTGTCCCGTATCATTCTTACTATTTGATGCGTGTATCTCTATCTCTTTCTTTTTTTCTTTCTTTCTTTATTTCTTTCTTTTTCTTTCTTTCTTTTTTTATATACAAATGCAGGCTTACAATTTTTATTATAGCAGCATGCGTGACTTGAAAAAATAATTTAATGCTTTTTCAAATAATAATACTGTCAAACCTAATTTATCTATTTAAAATAAAAATATAAAATTGAAATATAGTAAAATATAATATAAAATATATATAAATAGTAAAATCTAATATTATTATACAATACTAAATTAAAATAACAATACAGATTTACAATTTTAATCAATTGTCAAATCAAAAATTAATTTAATATATTTTACATACAATGAATTTTTTCTAATCCAATTGTCATATATTTGTAATAATTAACAAATAATAAAAGGACAAATTTTAAAATAGATATAGAAAATTATTACAGGCTTTTAATAGAAATTATAGAACAAAAATTGTATATTTGAATATATTGGATAATTAATTTATACAATATTTTATAAATATAAATTATGTACGACCTACAATATTTTTTTTTTTTTTTTTTTTTCTAAAGAAATTTCACCTAGGAATTTATCGAATAAACAGATGAAGTGAACATAAATGATTTTATTTATATTTGAAATTTTACAGTTAAGAAAAAATAACTATCTGGTTTAATCAAAATCATTTGTAGTAATTGTAATGTTTTTTTTTTACTTAATGTTTCCGTTATAAAATAGTATATATTTACTTATTTAGAACAAATTAGATGACTCATTCTGTATATAACATATATAGCAGTACTTTAGTTCGGTGAACTTGGAAGAAGCTTTTGTTAAATCGTGAATCACTTCAGTGCGTTGATTTATCTTCTTCTTTGAACTCTCATGTACACTATACTAAAGAAAAAAAGTTGAGAAACTTTCGATCGCATTCGTTCGCTCGTTCACTTACTATCGCCAAGAAATTACGGAATTCACGAACATTTCCTTGACGATAATAACTAACGTCCTGTTTTTGCCACACTTGATATTAGAGTTAATCGCGTTGTATAGTATTTGCCAACACAAATTGTGTTGTTTATTCGCAATTCGGATGTTTTATATTTTTAAACATTTTTTTTTTTATTCATATCTTAAATCAATGTATGAAAATTAAATGTTTTTAAAAATGTTCCTAATGAATTTTAATAAAAAAATTAAGAAACAATTTATTTAATAATCTAATATATATTTTTTCCTTAAATAGATATTATATATTATTATTATTATTATTATTTCAAAAAGAATTTTTAATATTCATCAAAGATATAATTGTGCTCATTAAATTTGTTCAACGAGCTTATCAAACTAGCTGATAAAATAATTTCACAGCTATTCTTAATTTTATATACCAAAGGCAATTTAATTTAATTTAGGCTAAATATGATTTTATGCAGGATCTATATTATAATTAAATAAAAGATACTTTAACATGTACAAATATTAAAAATGCATTCGTTTGAGTTACTAAATTATATTATATTATCCAATTAGCATGTAAAATAAACATGAAATGCTAAATTTGATAATCCTTAAATTGAATATAAAACGTAGCTAAATTCATTTTCAATGTATTATATGTATATATACATTTTAGATTATTTAATTTTTTGAATTATGAGTCGCACCTAATCTTAGCGATGTTGCTTATTATTTTTGTTCCTTTTAAAAGAAATAATAATCTTATTACTTGTATTTTGGTTCGCTTTTATTCTTAAAATGTCGTAGTTCTTATTTGTAACACTGCTTTCTGGAAAATCTTTCAAAGACACCTGCTCTGACAGTTTCTTCCTTAAGTCTGAAAGATTCGAAGACCCAAATGGGATTCTTTCTAAGAATCGATATGTCACCATTTTTCTTTGGTCAACTGTCTCTATCGGAACATAGACTTTTCATTTTATTCTCATTAAAAAAAAAATAAATATAATACATATTTTTGTTAAAAAAAAATATCATCATATGAGAAACTAACAAAACATTTATAAAATTTTATTGAAGGACTTATTTTAAACGAAGATAATTTATATTATAAAATAAATCAAAAAATCAATAATTTTAATTATTCTTGCATAGTCCACTGTCATAATTATCGATATGCATAGTAATACTACTTAAGTGCAATAAAATACATTCACAGTTTGTATCATTTTCTTTTTTTTATGATATATAATACAGGTATTTTAATATGAATTATCCTATAATATAAATAAGTACGAATTAGTATAAATTATACTATAAATTTCACATTATATAATTTTTTTTTGAAGAAGGAAAAAGGTCGATCTACTGAGTATTAATTATTGAAAAAAAGTATCTAAAATTACTTTCCAAACGGCTTGTATAATCAATAATAAAAATGATATTCTCATATGCGACCTATAGGAGAACTCGTAAGAAAATCCCGAAATATAATGCCAAGTGAATAATATTAATCACATCGGAGATAACCGTGACAAATAATCCCGATCAGTAGATTAAAATATCTCCGTGAGACACCTTGAAGCTGTGGCTAGTTCGCCAATTAGCAATTTAATATCGAACACATACACCATCTTATACCATGTGCACCAGGTTGCTGCATAACTGACAGACTTTTCTCAAGACTCGATATGCACGTTGCGTAAACTAATGTAACCACGGTATCTCGCAACACTATCTACAGTGCTTCTCACTTGCTTAATTATCCAACTTTTGATATACTTAAAACTAGATAAACAAAAACAAAAATAAAGAAAATATTATTCCTCTAGACCTATTTAATAAATGTAAGTATAAACTATTACAGAAAGATCACAATATTTTTTCACAGAAAATAAAGTTTTTTTTTTTATTTCAAATTTAAATTAAATTAACCCATTGCATGTCGGAGTTTTCATCTTTTAAACGAAACTTCGTTCATGAACAAAATTTAAGAATCCTTATTTGCTAACGTTCTAACTAATGGAAACGTTATTTTTGACATTTCCGTGTCAAGATGATGAACAATCTAAAATAACAAACATTGTACATAATTGTATTAATAAAATAAATGAACGATTGTTAGATAAATAATTAGTAACTGAAATAAATAATAAAACAAAAGATAACGAGATGACATAAAATTAAGAAAAAGAACGTGCAATTTCTTCGTTTATTTTTGTATTTTATTGGATTAAAAAATGAAACGTAAGAGATTTTCACAGAAACAGCTTGGACGAAGAAGAAAATATTACGTTGGAATAAAGAGTGAGAGAAAATAAACGTTATAATTATACGATAAATTGAGAGCCTAGAAGAAAGCAAGAAAGGTACGAAGAATCGCTGTTCATTGTCGCTCACAGACCGGATGGCGTGTGCACTCTCGCTGCACCGAGGGTTGCATTAGACTTTACCGTGATGTCTCGTGCAAGTTCAAGGCCGTTTTCTAAGGTGTTCAGCAAAAATATGTCGGAAGAAAGAACCATTTTATAATTTAATAGAGATAATTAATTATTGTTTTATTAAATATAAACTTATATTTCTTATTTATTATTACATAAATTTCTGTATTTATACAGGTATAATAATATTATTATTATTATATTATTGTTGTTGTTATTATAATAATCTTGTCTAAATTAGATTATTTATATTCTTTAACACGGAACCTTTTAGAAATTCTCTGTCTTATAATATTTCACTTAAGGGGACCTTCTACTCTGAGCACCTAAAAAAAAGGCTATTTTTGCGAATTTTTTCCAAGAAAACTATAAAAGATATCGATMTAARAGTKGYTRGGTTTGTTAAATTGAGTCTTAAACTATATAAATGAATTTTTATTTTTTCATTTTAATTAATTTTTTATTGCAAAAACAGTAGTATAAAAAAACACCTT
>NW_015148979.1:3375002-3514964 GCF_001465965.1 Polistes dominula | reverse complement strand
GGCCGATTAATGGGCCCAGCAATGGGCCACGTATTATTCAAATTATTAGCCCATTATCATATTGTTCCTTTTGTTTATCAATCGTAATATTATTTTGATATAATGAAGAATTTTATTGTACGTAAATTTATAATGTTTTATCAAATTGAAAATACGATATCATAATTAGTATAAAATTAAAAATGATGAATTTTTTTTTTTTTTTTTGCGCGCAGCAACATGAAATTAACAGCATGAAGTTAGTCGATAATCTCCCTTAAATTTTTTTTTTTTTTTTAATTATACGATTACACCTTTATATATAATTAAAATTTTTAATTATACATAAATATATTAGCATTAACATGGTATTATTCATTATAATTTCTTATTAGTACATAAGTAGGCTTTTTTGTTTCAAAGAGAGAACGTTTGTCAGAGGAAAAACATTCTTGGAATAGTATTTCGGGATACAAGGGGTGAATTCGTAATTAGCTACGGGGAAACGAAAAGCCTTAGCGTAAGTTTCTCGTTATGGAGAAACACGGTAGAGTCGAGTTCTATATTACTTTTATCTCTTATAGTAAAGATTATATAGGTAGTAGAAAAAATGAATCATAAGTCAAAATTAGTATAAGTATGAAGATATAATAAATGGAGAATTTAAATAAACAAATATTAATTTTTTTAACGAATGAAGTACGATATAGATGATTATAAAAATGATAATACAAATTGTATTAAATAAAATTTTATTATATATATATAACTAAAAATCTTGTTGAAATTAATAAAATGGAAAATTATCTGAAACATTTATCATTTATAAACAAATCAAATTGCAAATATTGAAATAAATCATATGTAAAAGAAACAACGCGTGTAAATATAACGCTTCAATCTAAATATTCTTATCTATATTTATGTAGTATACATATATATATATATATATATCAAAGTCGTTCTTATAACACTTTATCATTTCCGGTAGGAATATTAAAGCAGAAAATTCGATAAACGATAGAAACTAATGCTCCGGAAGAAAAGAGTCGGTAAACGTTTCCTTGTGGACTCATAATAAGTAAGGTAAAACATTGGTTTTACAAAAAGAAATGAAAAAAGTATGCCAAGATAGATCTTTCATCTTGCGATGGAAAAGCACCTCAGCAAGTAGAAAAGGAAAGGTAAATTCTGATGCAGGATACCGCGGTAAAAATGTTTTGACTGCCGAAGCATGGAAGGCTTCTTCCGATGCTGCCTTGATGCACCAACGTTGGTGCATCAGCCAAGCCGTTGCACCGTAAAATCTATCTCTCACGGTTTTCTAATCCCACAAGATACGTTGCTCTAAAATATTGAGTTGAACTAACAAACATAGTAGTATTTTTAAATGTCTCTTATATTAGTAAGAAAGCAATTGCATATTAAGGGTATTTTAATAAAAAATAAACAGAAACAAACAAAGAAATGAATAATAAATAATGTTTATAATTATCTCTCATTGATAATCATTTTAATATTGAAATAGTTAACGTTTTAAGTGACATTGAAGTCATACATATAAAAGAATTATTCACTTTTTATAATTATTAATTTTTATTATATAAGATAACCCATTTAATTAAAAGAATACTCACAGAATTTTGGTCTGCTTATCATGATATAATATGATTATCATGTAAGCATTGAATTAAAGTATGTTTATATGGCTGAACTTTAACTTTTTGTGCACCCTTTATAAATATATTCTATAATTATAACGTGTACTTATTATAAATTGTACTTTGTAAGTCTGATTTTAATCATTTGACATAGAATTAATTTGAATTTTATATCCAAAGGATGTAATTATCATATTTATACTTAATATTTTAATTTATAAATGTTCTTTCTTCAAGACAAAAAACAAAGTCATTGAAATACGTATTAAAATGTCGATTTTAATCTTCGAAATTCATATAAAAATTGTATTCACAGATAAAAATGTATTTTATTTCTCTTATTTTCAACGGATCGTATACCCGTTAATGTGACATCAACGAAGATAATTCTCCACCGTTATGCGTTATTCCTTTATTCGTTGCTTTGACGTTGCACGCTTGTAAATCTTTCTTTGTTTCGAAAAAAAGAGTGAAAAAAAAGTTTCACTATTATTCCGAAAGAGCTTCATCATTAATTATGAAGGTTTTAATTACCGCCAATGCTTTGCCGTGAATTTCCGTACGATTGGTCGTTAAATGAAAATCAAAAGACAGTAGACAACTATACGAACCCTTATATTAACTTTATCAGCTTAAAACATTGTTTTCATCATTTTTTCTTAACAATTTCTATAAAATTATTTATTAAAGTTTATTATTTACCAACAACACAGTATTCACTTATATTAATAATTCCGTTTATTACTTTATTGAATCACCAATTTGTAATAGACAAAGAGCAAAATTTTTAATATCTATTTAATTTTTACTCTCCCTTTAACGATTCGAATTACTTTTCTCTACGAATACCTTCTAATACCTATTCAATACTATCAAAGAAGTCTCGCATCTTTTTGCATACAGTTTTTCTTTTTCTTTTCTTTTTTTCGAAGGGGTCATCTATTCATTTTATTAACCGTGCCGACGTTGCTTAGTTTTTATGATTTGACAGGAACTATTAATCCAACATGGGGTTAATCAACTAGGTCGTTGACTAATGTTTTTCTAATTAAACTCAATTTCAATCGAATTTATTATTTATAAATAATATAATCAATAATTATGTTTCTGAAGTGTTTTAAAGATATGTAAAATAAATTGAGTATTGTTTTTTTCAATTTGAAGCATCTTCAATTATGTTGAATGGAGTTGGGTCCCTTCGAAATTTATAACAAATCAAATTGTTGATTTTGACAATAGCCTAACTCCATTCGTGGTTAGAAAACGCATATTATTCACCTAATAATTGATACTATTTTTATAGGAAATATAAATTTAAAGCCTTTAGATACATTTAAGCATTATAACTTGTTAGTATCTTGTACGTATATTTTTCATTGCATTGAAACGCAAACCCTTCAATATCTCGATTCGAACATAAATGGAGATGGGCCACTTTTAAAATAAGCACCCCAAATATTTATTTATAAAAATATATTTCAATTAATTGAAAAGAAACAGACCAAAGGAGACTTGTTCTCTCTCACTCTCTCGAAATGAACTCGATTAAAATTGAAAAAAAATTCCTACCGACAACGTTTATTTAATAAAAATTAAATTTTTCTTTTTTTCTTATTATCCTTTTAATAAACATATCACCTACTATAAACTTACTTATAACGACTTTCTAATAATTCTAAATAATTAATACTTTTGATCAGATAAAAGTACCGTTTCAATGTTTGATCATGTGGAAACACCGTAAAAAGGAATAATTTCTCATAACGGTGTGGTATTAGTTAAAGAACTAGGTATTGTTCCTGATTTCCTAGGAGTATTTAGAGAAAGAGAAAAAAAAGTTTGCAGCATCCTCCTGAGAGAGACTCGAAACCGAGCCAGAGACTTCGCGGATCGATAACTCAATATACTCGGCCAATGCGACGATGCGAGCAACCATAGATACGAGAAACAGAGACAGAGAGAAAAAGAGAGAGAGAGAGAGAGAGAGAAAGTGACAGAGAGAGAGAGAGAAAGTGACAGACATAGAAGATAAAATGTGATATCGGTGAGAGGTATAAAAAAAAAATGTGCGGAAGATTAAAAAAAAAATGGAGGAAGGGAGAAACGAGATGAAATCGTGTCCTTTATGCTTCACGTTATGCTGGCCGTTCGCATTTGGTTAGAAACCAAATCCCCCTTTTCGTTAGGGTTTGTCTATCTCGTGTAGGGTGAAATGTCAGAAGGGATAAGGAGTAAAAAGGGAGAAGGGGAAAATAGTAAACGTTGGTTGAAAAAGGGTAAATGATATGATCTAAGCCTCGAAGATAACTTACCCCCAAGGATCCTTTTTAAATGAAATAATATTTACGGCTTAGTTTTATTTTTGTGTTTTAAAAGGAAAGAATTTAAAAAATAAAAATAATCTTGTCATTTGTTAAACTTTGATAATGATTTGATTCAGTATTAATGAACGAATATTTGCTTATTTTTTTATCAAGTAAAGATTATAATGAAATAAGAATAAACTGAATTTAATGACACTTTACTTAAATTGAATTTATTGTTTATGAATAAAAAAAATTTATATTATCATTTATATAAATCGATTTGTTATGGATTAATATGGAATTTTTTATAATAAGTAAATGGATCGAATGAAATTTTATTTGAATAACACTGATTAATTAATTTTTTTAACCAATTTGAATAAAAGAACTTTATTCAAAATTTTTATTTTGAACATTAGAATGTGAAAATAGGTTTTTGTGATGAAAGAATTTGACAAGTACGAGTGGAAGAGACAGAAAAAGAGAGAGAAAGAGAATTGATCGAACATTTGGCGTTAGACATCTTGTAAAACGGAATAAGATGTCGGTGTCGTAAAGAAAAGGATATATCAGCGTCATTTTTTTTCTCAAGTATTATCGAGAATCTATCCTGTCGTACAACAGGATGCGCCAACGTCAAGATTACGTACGTGTTGGGAATTCTTAAAAAAAATGGAAGAGAGAGAAAAAGAGAGAAATAGTAAAAATCGAAACTTGGGTATTTCAGCTTCCTTCGTTTCTACCCTTTACGATTATTTACCTAGAACTCTAAGGAATTCCGATTTTAATTGAATTAACTTATTGTTAGAACAAGCATGCGTAACTTCATTCGTGAGAAATTTCTACGAGATCCTTTTCGAATTGTTCGGTAAAACAATGAATGAAATGCTGAAACTATTCTACTTACAACTTTATCTATGTTTGAACTGCCTTTTGTACAATTTCAATAGTTAAGAAATAGAAGATTATCAAAATGTCAAGTGAATTTCTTTGAATTTGATTGCCAATAGGAAGAAAAATAATTTTATTATTATTTTTTAGTAAATGATTATTTAATAATCTTCACAATTAGTTTAATTTTTGTGTGTGTCACGTACGCGTAATAGAAATTTTATAATTTCATTATTTTACACGGGTTTAATTTATATGTTAACGTCTTAGTTTTGATATAAATTTTTAAATTCAAATTCAAATTTGTATAGCACATTTTCACGTTTATAATATTATTACAAAATATATTTTTTTGTGTATTAAATAAAACAAATTTTGTATAGAATCATTGAAATAAAAGAATTCTTTTTTACATACTTATAAAATGTGAACTAACTATTACAGAATATGATTTCGTTTCTAGCCATACGATGATTGACATGTTAATTTATTTTGTACAATTTATCTGAAAATTATGTTAGTTAGCTATTTCAAACAATACAACTGCCATAGACATAGGAATGTCGAATGAATTTAATTGATAGCGTGCCAAGAGTATACGACTTTTTAAAATTACGTTTTCCCCAGTGGCGTTCTCCTTTTAATCGGAATTTCCGCAAAACGAGCGCGACTACTTTGAAGATTTCGTGGTGTTCTCGTAAAAAAACTTAACGAACGTTGCAATAAAATTTTTACCATCCTCAACATTTTTTAATACTTCCTACATAAATATTTATAATTTATTATACATCAATGTAAATTGTATTAATCGTGCCAACTCATTTGTTACGATCCTTTTAAAGATATTTTATTTTTTATTATTCATATTCTCGTATCTACCAATTCGATTATTTTTTATTCACTTTATTATTTTTCCGATAATATATAACTCGAATGATATCAAACGAAATTTTTACAACAAATTTAAATATAAAACATTTCACAATAATGTAAATATTTGATTTATTTATTGCATTCTTTTTAAATATACGTGTTATTCATATTTGCAAATTCACAAATAATTGTTTATTCGTTTTATTATTTTCAATAATAACGTAGCTTCTTTTGACAAAATATTATTAGACTATGTTTTTTTTTTTATTTATTTAATACCAAAATCGTACTACCCGTATATTCTACTGTACATTATATTACATCGCAAGAAATCCATTATGACCATGCGACATGTGACATTAACAGCTCTTTTCGACGTTGACTTTGGTGATCCCAATTTAACGATGGCCGCAATGCCAACTTCTATGCCACTTAAAAACTCTTTTTTGTCTGCCTCTCTCTTTCTTTTTTATATCAATTGATCAGCTCATTAAACGTCTTTTATCTTTTGTATTTTATAAAATAATCATAAAAGATTACATAGAAATTATAACTACTTTTTTTTCTCGCGTCAGTTAATTAAAAAAAAATATTATTTTAATATGTAACTTGTAGTCTTATTTAAAAAAATAATTAATAAAGAGTTGATTTTTAGTGTTCTCAAAATTCTTATATAAAATAAACCAAACTCTATTATCTATTTATATTTAACAATTTATAATACTTACAGTTAATAATTCATCGTCTTACGACGAACATTTAATAGTAAAAATTTCCATTATTGAACAAATTCCATATAAATTTAATTTAAAAAAGAAAAAAGAACTAACAATTATAGTATTTCTTTGAAAAAAAATACTGTCAATTTTACTTTCAAAAAAATACTATGTTTTATCGCCTACTTACACTCATTAATATTAATGAATTTATATTTTTAAAGAGATTTATCTCCATTGTCCAATCGCACAATGCAAACGCAAATTCGTTTGATGTAAAGGGAAGACGCACATACACATATACGTATACACGAACTGACCCTTACCCTCCGACATTCGCATTGCGCATCGGTAGCACGAGAATAGGTTGGTTGTACTTACAGGAAACATCGAGGGTTATATATGCACGTACTAGGATCGAATAGGGTTGCGTCCACCCTCCTGGGCAGCCGGCTTTCCGGGCTCGTCGCTCTGCATGGGTTCAGGGCTGGCATACACGCGTTCGCGAGACCAGATGCATCTCGAAAACTCGTAGATACGCCCTTTCAACTTATCGCTCGATAACTTGCACAGTATTTTATGTTGTACACTTAAATAAATTATATCAATGATATAAATCAAGCGACTTAATAAAAATTACGAATTATTTATATATTTATATAATAACATTTATATTTATAATATTATATATATATATATAATAGTATAAATTATGTACATTATGTACAAATTGAAATAATTAATAATTTATACTATATAAATATAAACTATATAAATATATAGTATAAATAATAAGTAATTATAAGTATAAATTATATGAATTATTTCAATTTGTAGAAAATAAAAATTATATCGTAATGAAAGTAATGAATTATTTAAATGTTGATAGCATATGGAAATTCGTGATTTATTTCTTTTTCTTTTTGTAATCATTTGAAAACGTTAAACGTTTTAAAAAAGTTTAGAAATCCTGTATTTGGGAAAAATGCAAGATGTTTACTCGCGACGAAACACGCTTTCCATCGAATGCTACGTGTTAAAAGGATAGTTGAAAAGTTTTCGTCCGATAACATCGTGTAGATTTTCACCGAAACGAGTAAACTTACAATACGTTTTTTCTTTTTTGTTTATTTTTTTCTTTGAGGGAATAAAAAACTACAAGAGAGAAAGAGAAAGTATGTATCTCCTTTATTTCGAAGAATTAATGAGTTAACAATAGCAAAAGGATAAATATTTCTATGAATATACCCACGTAAATCTTATAATCGTTTTATCATCAATAGAGCACGATTGGAATTCGAAGAATTCTCCTCACGTTTGTTCGCTAATGCGAACACTTCAAACTACATTTCCAGTTACCGTTCGATTAATCCCTTCATTTTAAGGTATATGTATATGGTGCAAACAAAGATATTAGTCAAATGTTTCCAATGTTCGAATTTTTGTAATAAAAGAAAAAAAAGTAAAAAATAGAAAAGCAATTAATAACTTTGCCGTTTGCCAAAAAACATCGCGGAAAAATACCCCGAATAAAATGGAAATTTAATTAAATTATATTATCGTCTTGAAAATAAGTTACATCTATAAGAATCTGATTTTTCACGATTTCAGATACGTTTTAGGTTCGTTTTGAATAGTACTTAAGCCCACTCAGATCTCCGATTGCATGTGAATTTCATACAGAAAAGGAGGGTTTCTTCACTTTTCGCAAGAATAGCCTTAACTTTGCTGGCTGGCACTCTCGTCGTTTTCTCGTGCAAAAGGAGGGTCGGTTCGAAGGGAAAGGTCGCCTTTCAACGAGTACATTTACGATAAAACGTAAAACGGAAGCTGAAGAATGTGTGGGAATAGCGTTTCGAGGACACATTAAAGGATCGATCGTGACTCGCTTGAAAGTGAATCGTTCGATTATCGTACAAGAATATCGAGCTATACTCTCATCTACGTATATAAACAAGAAAATAACCACAAGTGAAAAAAAAGAAAAATACATGTTAGATAATTATGACCAAACAATTTGTTTTCGAACTAGCGAAACGCCGAATGACGAGAAAAGTTTTCGACTTGATAAAAAACAGAAAAAAAAAGTAAAACTCCTCTTCTAGGATTCTGCTCGAACGATCATCTTCCTGCGGACGCACGAACGAGTTCGAACTTTTCTCGATGCGTCATTAATTCGAACGAAGTCGGAGTTAAAGCACATTGCCTGAAGCATGCAGCATCTCCAATGTGAAGCTGAAAATAAGCGATCGTACGATAGTTTGTCAATAATTCGATAAAACGGTAGTTCAGCTTGATTAAATTCTATTAGAGTTATCGCAAGAACAGATAATTGATATAAGAAAGTGTCGGGGGGGGGGGAAATGTATTTCAACGCCTCTGGAAATTTGTATTTTTTTTTTTCTAATATAAAGCATGAGCATATCAATAGAATGGTTGAAAACGTACAGTAGCTGCAATAAGTTTTTTCTTGTTAACTATTTTATTTACAAAGTTATATAGTGATAGTTATCAGTAGTATATTGACAGAAGCATAACATAATATTTGTTGTATTAGTCTATTTCACTTTTTTTTTTTTTAGTATTCATAAATAGATACGATCTATTGTTCTCTACATTTCCTTTATTATTAAAACTATAATCAAAGTAAATATAAATTATATAATAAAATCGCGATTTTACTTTAATTTACTTTAGTTATAAAAACATGAATTAATGAAATCTTCAATATTAATACTACGAAAAGTATTCGAGTAATATATTTTTTTAAAAGTGTATCTACTTCGTGTATATATACTTATTCATTTATTATTATTATATTTATTTATTTACTATATATATATAAGTCTACCTATAATTTATATATAATTAGAATGAAAGCCTTCGACTATCAAAGTGAACTTGTAGAATATAAAAATTCAGATGAGTGTCAATACTTTTTGTAACCACTGTAGCTCAACTAATACATATATATATGTATATATATATATACACAGAAATATATATATACACACATAGAAAAGAATTTCACGAAGCTTGCTCGGCTCGGCCGTTAACTTCGGCCTCGTTCGCGCGTTTTAGGAGGGGCGGTGGCGTCGGTGGTGCTGAGGCTGATGCTCGCAATGGTGGTGATGGTAATGGTGGTAGTGGTGGTATGGTGGTGGTGATGGTGATGGTGGTGGGTAGTGGTGGTGGTAGCAACGAACGTCGAGTAGAAAGGACGCGTGCTGTTGCTGGTAGTGTTTGTAACGGTGGTGGTGATGGTGGTGGTGGAAGGGACGCCGGGCGTCGCGGCGCAGGCTGCCGCACCCAGCAAAGCGCTTGCTCCCCTTTGGCCGGTAAAACGTATACCTACTCGCTATAGTCTTCTATATAGTACGTTGACTCGAGAGAGAGAAAGAGAGAGAGAGTGAGTGAGATAGAAAACGCGCGTCCTTGTCGTGAACGTCGACACACTGCATCGCGACAGAACACATCGGTCCATCGAGACGAAGACGAGAACTCGAAGAAACTAAAGGAAAAAGGAAGAGAGAGAGAAAGAAATAGGAAGACATTTGGCTGTTGCTAAGCGCTACTTTTACTACTTCCGGTATTTCTGGTATCTTCAGCAGGGATAACAAGACGCGTTCTGGCCTTCACCCAGGTCCAAGGTCACGACAAACAGACGCTATGAAAATGTCGAATAACTTGATCTGTATTTAACACTTAAACAACTCCTTCATTCCTTCTTTCGATTCGTCGTGATGTTTGCTTACGATGTGTCCCTGTGTTTACGGTGTAATAGGAATTATTTTCGTGAATTTAAATAGAAGCAAGAGAATATTCGCGATCGATCAGTTAATGGTTCATGGTGAATATGTAGTTTGTTTTCTGTGAAGAAAGTGATTATAGTTTCGATAGGTGGTTCAATTTTGGAATGATCAGGAAAATATAGGGGTACCGTTGGAATAGAGAAAGGCTAAGTACCCACCCAATGGCGGGAGAAGTTTTACCCTGCTCTCGTGTCAAGGTTGCACGACCTTGGTTTCTGTCACTGACACGCTATGTCGGAAATCGCGTTTACTGAATTTCGCGCGAATTCACTGAGAGTAGCGGTAATGATTCGATATAACGTTTGTATTTTCTTCTTCTTCATTCCTATATCTTATCGTTAAGTTTCTATACAAAGAAGAATCGTTCTATCCGTTTAAGTAAAAAATTTTGGATACTTTTGAGAAAGTAAGTTTTTTCTTTTTAACTTTTCGAAAATTTAAGCTAATAGTTTTTCATCGATTTCGAAATTCGACTACCCTTAAGTCCGATACAATTTCTCTCGTTCAAGAGTAAACATTGATCTTTCGTAAAGTCTAGCCAACCCAAAGGTAAAAAGAGAGAGAGAGAGAAAGAGAAAAATAGAAAAAGATAGAAGGAGAAAGAGCTTCTCTTGAAACTAACAACGTGAATTCGTTGTGAAAGTTCAAGTACGGGGCCGATGATCATGCCAAAGATCTTTTTCCGTCCCTCTCGAGTCGGTTGATGTTCGCTATGATTAAAAATATCAAACGACGTACTTTGAAAACAATTCGAAATCGTCTTTACAAAACCATATTTATTTTTTTTTCAAAACAAATCAAAAACTTATTTTTATAAATTAAATATATCGATTAATTAAACACGAATAATCTATGTATGAAAATGTTATATAGATAAATATCCCAAAGGAATTGATTTAACAAGGAATTAAATTACATAGTAGAAAGAAGTTAACAGTATAGTTGCGTGCGTGGATGTTTAATAGACCAAACTGTAGGGTTCACGCGTATCTGGTAATGCACGATCGATATTCACCTTTCCCAAGTTTGTAGGGACTCGCGTTTCGCACGAAGGAATCCAGGAGACAAGGGGTTGATTGCCCTGAGTCGCGGGGGTAAGACTGCGGTGGTCGGTGCTCTCCCTCTCCCTTTCTCTCTCCCTCCCTTCGTTTCTGTCTCTCCGTTTGTATCTCTCTCTCTCTCTCTCTCTCTCTCTCTCTCTCTCTCCCTTTGCGGAGACTCTGCAGGCGGCTTTAGGCGGTGCCCACGTCGCCATCGTCGTCGTCGTCGTAGCGTCGTTTCGAGATAGGATAGCTTTGCCCATGCATATATGCATTCGCACGCAAGCTTCTTATCAGGCCTTCTTCTTCTTCTTATTCTTGTTCTTCTTCTTCTTCTACTTCTACTTCTACTTCTTCCTCTTCCTCTTCCTCTTCCTCTTCCTCTTCCTCTTCCTCTTCTTCGAGTACCGGAACGTACGATTCATAGCGGATTTAACGCTAGCCACTCGAATAAAACCCGAACCACTTCAACATTTTTTTTTCTCTCTTCTTCGTCTTGATCAACTCGAGTTTGATCGATAGATAGATATATATGATTCTCCCGTGTCGATTTTCCTCTTTTTTATTTTCTTCTTTTATGTTTGTGTTTCGTTTAGATCGATTTCTACTAAAAGTTGAATCCTTTGATACACATGATTTATTTTTGTCGACGTTTTTATAAATATAAATATTATATACAGAAAATTACATTATTGTAATTTTCAGTATATAAATTAATATAATAAAGATTTGATTGTCGTAATTCTTACAATTACATGAATTTAAAGTTTAACCAATTTATTATTATATTTTATCAGAAGATACAATTGAAGGAAAGAAAGGACGAAAGTGAAAGACTGATTTTAATGATCGTTCCATCCATGACCGTCTAAAGTTTCTAGAATATACTAGAATTGAATCACCGAGCCATATCTAAATTGAAGATATACAAAGAATCTCGTTTGAAAACACGATCGAAACATTACTTTAACCAATCATACGAAAAATTCTTTGATCAATGTATGTGCCTGTATTTTAAATAACCGTCCCCATCGATCAATACGTTTCTTTTTGAAAAAATAAAAGATAAGTGATACGAATAGTAAGAAGACTGATAAGAAAAAAGAGACTAAATAAATCGTCGAAAAATCGTTCGTAATTTTATTCGTGATAACAGTGTTGTGCTACTATTTACTATTACTGAGGACTCCGTGATTAGTGGTGGGTGATGATAAGTGACCCCACCGTTTCGAATGAAGTGGTTTTAGGATGATGGTGGAGCGTGTCGAGGATCACCTCTTCATGTATCGACGCCCCGTCTATCGGGTCTTCCAGTACCTCGAAACCACCGAGTGAGTATTCGCGACATAATCACATTTTCTAATTTCTGATCTCTTTATGAAATTATCAGAGACCGTTGTGTTTTACCTTTTCATTCCTTCTACTTTACAAGATTTTATTTCTTAATCGATTATCTATATACGTACAATTATAGACCGGTGAATGCAATAGTATACTAATTTTAAGGTAAAAAATTAAAAATATATTTATTTTTTGATTTATTTTATAACACAAATAATTATATAATATATATCTTATTATAAAATCAATTTCTATTTTTTTGTTTTTTTCTTTTACTCAGCTCACTGTCATTATTACCAGCGCACATATGTTATTGCATTTAATAACCATACTATCGTATAGGTGAAACTTATACGATACTATTGAATTTTCTAATCTCTAATTTCTGAGAGAAATTTCCAGAGATTAACATATTTTATTTTTTCATTCCTCGTGTTTTACAATTTTTTTATATCGAATTGATTTATAATAATATATTATTATATTTAATAATCATATTTGTTCACGACAACATATTTTCTAATCACGTATCTTATCTCTTCGAAACTAGCGTGTTGTATATCTTATATTCTTTCTATCGAATAAAATATACAAATGATATCATTTAACTATCTATACTTCGATCTATGTTGAAAAATATTCGCGACATATTTTAAATGAAAGAAAAATTATTGATTTTTCAATCACTCGCTATATTTAAGGACACAATTTTTGTTGTTTTCAAAGAAATTAATATTTACTCGTACGTATCTATTAATTATTATATTAATATTTATATTATACTACCACGCTACGTTTACGACCGATTATTAATCAAGATAAGTATACCATTTTATTGTTTTTTTTTTTGGTTTTTTTTTCATCACCGATATGACGTGGTTGACTGGGTAAAGTTATATCTCGGTAAAACATATTTTCTCGTTGTTAAAATCGCGTCGAGAAGAAGAGGCGTCTTTACGACGCATGTACTAGAACGTTTGAAAAGTTGGTTCGATGGGGTCGAGGTGTAACCTCTTCTTAGGTACGTCGAGCATCCAGCTGTTAGAATCTTCAGAGAGCCACGGAACAGGCGTTTAAACAAAGGGGTTGCCTCGTTTGAATACCAGCCAGTGGCAATTTGCGTGCATAAAGCCTCAGGAGGTTCCTTGCGATTCGTGAATGGAAGAACGAGAAGCGAACAAGAATAAGAGAGCAAGTGAAACAGAAACAAAGAACGAGAGAAATAAAGAGTGTGTGAGAGACAAAGAAAGAAAGAAAGAAAGAAAGAGAAATAAAGAAAGAAGGAAAGAAGGAGAAGAGCTCGATGCAAGAAAGTGCTCGTTTTCGTCCTTGTTACGTCGATGCCGTAGCTGGGTAACCATGGCAAAATTGCCATCATCGACCACGAGCTCTCTCTCCGGTAACCGTCGTTAATTGGCGCCATTAAATATGCTTCGAACTCCGCTCGCAGCATCGGAATCGTAATCGGTTTGTTAGATTTCCTATCTTCCAATTTCTACCAATACATTTGTACCGGTAATATTATGACCGGTTATTCAATTGAAAAAGCATTCATTTTATTATTTATTTTTTGAAGTGAAAACTTCTTTAGAATGGGGGTAATTTTTTATTATAATTATTTATATTATAATCTTAAAATTAATATTTTCAATTTTTTGACTTATGTTATTTATGACAAATGTCATCATTATTGATCACATTTATTTAAAAAGACAGACAGAGAGAAAGAAAAAGGACGTATTATAATCAGATTGTAAGGATCGAACAAGATCAGCAAAGTAATATCAGAAAGAGAAAGTAGATAAATACGAAGGAATTGAATTGTAAGTGAAGAATCACAAATTTGTTGATTTTGTTAAAAAAAACTTATCATGCTTTGCAATGACTTTTTAAACAAAAGAAGATAGAACAAATGTAATAAGTAAACGATGTTATAAATTAACTTTTTTTTCTCTTTTTAATAATCAAATATTATTAATCTTTTCTATTATCTTCCCGACGGTGTGTTTAAGGAAAGGCCTTTTTCCTCGCCACATATTAATTTCTAAGAAAATATTGCCACAGGCCAAACGAAGCTTATGACTTTTCGTTTATCTTTTCTAATTATAAATTTATCGTTAAAAAGACGAGCTTACTTTCGGAACTACAATCTTCAATCATATTTCTTTATTTTATTCTGATTTTAAAATTATTGGCTAAAAAATTAAATTAATTTAAATTATTGGCTAGGCAATTTATTTTAATATTTAATAAACATAATTTAATGTGCAATAGTATAATTTGTCAACAAATTATAATTATAATCCTATATTTTATTTTTATATTATTATTGATCTAATAAAAAAAAAAAAAAAAAGTAAAATGTATACTCAAAACACTTTATGTAACGATAAATCAATAGGAATGTATGATTTCGCAATATAGAAACGTTTAATTTTATCTAGGACTCGTTAAAGGTACAATTAAACTTTCCCTGGACAATCTAGACAGGTGGTGTCTTATGTAAATACGTACGATGAGAAATCGGTCGATACGGCTGACTAATTAAAGCCATTACCATGTTTCCATCGTATAGAGATCTAACTGGGAATCGTAGATGCGTGAACCCATCCAAAGCTTCTTATGTAAATAGAATCCTAGGTAAAGAGGTGGACGCGAAGTATAGGAAAAGATAGAGTCTTTAAAGTTAATTTTGTTCTATACGAAGATATAAAACTTGTTACAAGCATGTTCCTTCTCTTTTATTCGAGAGTGTATACCTTTGGTTAAAAGATATTTTCATGTCTTCGATAGTACTTTAATACTTTTACCTAATCGTTCGCCATAAACTCGCCGCAAGCTGCCGTTATATCGTTGGCTAAATTTGTATCTTTGTTCGCCGTCGTATTTCTACATCGTCAATGATAATATTTCTTTTCTTTCTATACAGTAGACTACCGTACAACGCGGTTAATGTGCGATGCGTCACAGACAATTTTTATATTCCTCGGGATAATTTACAGTTAATTCATGAGGGCCATATTCTATACGTATTCAACTTTTGCATTCCGAATTATATTTCAATTTTTCTTTTTTTTTTTACCAACACAGCTCCCAACGCTTTTGAATGTTTTATTTGAAATTTATTTTAACTAAAAAATAAGGTAATTTAATCAGTTTGATAAGAGTAAAAACGTCGAGTGGAACTTGATAAAGGAGCTTCTGAGATAAAAAATTATGTCGAATCAAACTCGACGTAGGAGTGCACAAAGTTAAATATAAATAGTAGAAAAATAATTAAAAAATAAACAATTACGAAGCAAATAAATTCGATAGCAATGAAGACAATTTAATTCTCAATTAAAACAAATTTAATAATTATTGAATTAAAATAAATTTATAAAAACAATAGTTGCAATATTTTTGACGCGTTATACGAGAATCAATTGTATTTTTATTCGTTCTGTTTTTAACAAAATTCTTACTAAGGTATATAAAGTTAGAAAAACATTGCGATCACTTCCAAGATCACTCGTGAGTTAATAGATCTTATGACGAAGCCTGAAGAAGCTCATATAGTGACGGCTCTTATTACGTGATTCTCTCTTTAAACTGGGTTAGTTTTCGTGATGGTCGACGTTCGTCCTCATTTGTCCAGACTGAGTCAGTCCGATGACTCATACGCGTTGGTCAATGACCTTTAAATGTCCATCTCGAAAAACCATATCGATTATATTCTTTAATTTCATTTAAAAAAAAAAAAAATTAAGAAAAAACAATTTATTTGTATATTTTAGTCGAGTATTGTCTGAGAAAATGATTTATCATTATTGTTGAATGCAATCGTTGATTATTAACATATTTCTAACAAAATGATATTTTATTTTTGCACGAATAAATTTAGAAAGAAAAGAAAATCTTCGTTCGAATGATCATGAACGATTTACTTTCTTTCCTTCCTCTTTTTCTTCTTTTTTCATTTATGTATAAAACTCAAACTAGGAAATGAGAAAAGTTAGCTCGTAAGATTACCCTTAAGTCAGAGAAGCCCAGGCTGGTACCACGAAAACTTCAAAAGACGTTCGAGACAACGTCCACAAGTGGTACGTTCTGTAGTTTGAGTTAGTTTCAAATTCTCTTTCTCTTTCTCTTTTTTTTTTCTCTCGTGTTTCAAGACGTGAAAATTAGAATTATATTCCACGTTCCGACAGCATTCGTTCTTTCGTTTAGAATATCAACGGCAAACGTCTACTACTAGTTATTACATAATTGCCTTTACTCACGTAATATTTTATGATTATTTAGCAGATGTAAATATTATACCTTTTACTCTCTTTCTTTCTCTTTAAACTTTTATTCAATAACGAGCACGTTAATCGCCATTACTATTAATTTGTTATCTACACACTCTCGCGTTTTAACATATTTTATATATCAAAATCGTGACTAATCCGATCTATGATCTTCACGCTGCCACAAGATTTGCTTTTTTTTCCCTGAAGGCATAAAAGTGCACTAATGCTCATACTCGACACGTTATGAACACCTTATAAGCTGTACTGTATACGAATTTTAAGTCAATTTTGTTAATATCGTTAATAATATTATATAAAGGCTTCGTTCTTTTTATACTAATTCAATTTTGTTTCATTTTTAACTACATAAAAGTATGCCTATAATTTTCATTTTTTATAAGTATGGTTATATTATATGCAATAAATAAAATTAACTAGATTTTGCAAACATTTTTATAAGTATATTCAGGACATTTAAAGTCATCAATTGCAATTCAAAATTTATCTTCATTGAACATTCCCTAAACCTAGTTTACTGAAGTATTTCATCAATTTAAATGTAAATACAAATTCAAATTACGTTAACGATGTGATTTATCGTTATTCTTCTTTATAATTATAATTGCTTCGAAAGAATCAGTATTATTTCAATTATGCGTTCTTCTTTTTGATAAGAATTTACTTTACAATAGTTTATTATACATCATCCGCCTACCCCTAATAATATAATGACTCATATACAGAATGTCTGCCAACAAAGTTCTACAACTTTCAATAGGGTGGAAATATCATTTAGGGATAAAGTAAATCACTGTTTAGACATACAAGGTCGTTCTTTCGAATATGGAACATAAGAAATAATTTCTGAATGTTCAATGAAGATATATTTGGAACTATAATAAATGAACTTGACAAACTAACATATTAGATCGATGAATTCGTCACGGAAGCAGTTACAAGTCTATCTATATAATAATAAGTAAAAACATATGGTTTCATTTAAAAAAAAATTTGTTACCATTACAAAATGTTTTCTATAAAGTAACTTTTATTTGAAATAATTTCTTAACGTAATAGTTCGAGAGATAAATACATTAAATAGTTCAAATAAGACACTCTGTATATTCATTATTCACATATTAATTCTTCAGAGTTGGAAAAAATCAATCGGACTGTTTTTGATGGTTAAAATTCAACCAACTTTTAAAAATTTTACAATTTAGAAAGACCACCATCGTGTTTATTCATTCAACTAATATACCAGACCCTATATAGACACCAACAACTATCTTTTAAACCAGACCATCGAGTTTCGATTTTATGTTCGCGTATAAAACTCATCAACATGGCTGCTTCTCAATAGATTTCGAATTAATTAGCAGTATCCCGCATAGCTTGATGTTCAAAATGAATTTCTTTCCCTTTTTTAATGCTCAACCTTGGGATAGAAGTTACAAATTATAAGAGTTTATTATCAGTTAAGGGTGTAGATTCAAATGATAAATTTCGTTCTTTTGCACCTTCCAGAATTGTTTATTCTTTAACTTTAATAATGATCTTTTATATGAAAAATGTAAAGTAAAATAATAATAATTTATTTAACATCATTTTCATCAATCTAATAATTAAATAAAACTTTAACTTAATAAAATTTGATATGTAGGAAATTTGGAAAATTTACTTACTATCCTTCAGATGAAATATAATCTAAATCTATTATAAAAGTTAAAAGTTAGAAAATATTTCGAAATAAATAAAAATAAAATTAAGATACATGATTTAATTACTTGATAAAATTATTAATTAAAATCAAAAAAACTAAAACTGTGAATTGTCGTAATATTGTATGTTGATTCCGCGTTTTAGCAAAGCTTTTTAAACCGAAATTCATTACGACGATCTTTGTGAGTGTCCCAAGTGCTTCGAAGAGACGTTAAATTTGCGAAGCTGTTCATGTTTATTTGAGCACGAATACGACGCAGATCCCCAACACTGTTAACTTCTATCGTCGCTCGTCAACATGGCACGCAATTTAAAAGACGCGTCTCGTCGTCTTCTTGACGCTAAGATGTCGTCTTCTACGTCGAAATCCTTTTAAAATATTAGAAACACCGTCTTACGCGTAAAACGTCGCTCGTCTTATAAAAATTAATAAAAGATCATTTTTTGAATTTATCCTTAAGCAATCCATTTATTTCTGTGAATTATTTTATGAATATTTCAATATATGGCATATTGATAAATCGATAAAAGGGAAACCTTTTAATAAATTAAATCAATCGTTTTCCATCAGTTCGTCAAATTTATCCAGAGCGTTGTATTATTTAATAAATATTTCAAATTAGTTTATTGATAAGTTATTATTATTATAAAATAAATTGATTGAAAAAGTAACTTATAAATTTATATGAAATATAATATAATTTGCAATATTTTGTTTCTTTTCAAATTAAATATAATGCGATACTAATATAAAAGTTGAAAAACGAGAAAATATGTAAATATATATATATATATAAAAGAAAAGAAAATACAATATTTTACATCGAAATGAAGTCAAAATTAAAATAAAACAAAAAACGTGATGTATAAAATAGATTTATTTCTTTGACTAGATAAACTTATTAGAAAGATATTAATACTCAAATATACTATACTGAAATGATCTTTTACAAATGACAGGAGTTCAATCGATATCGCAATGTCTATCGTAAATCTTGTTCAAGCTAAAAGGGGAAACTCTCATGTGAATTAATCACTATATATCAGATCTCGAACGATGGGAAAATTCGAAACTCACAGATAACATTAGTTTTATATTTCACTTTTGAGATTAATACATAATTTTGATACTAGATATGTAAAGTCATACGTTTATATATATATATATATATATATTACAGGTATATATTACCATGAAAGACTGAAATTGGAGAATGTCAAGATTCACATGATCGTTTGGTGTATATCCAAAATATTAATGTATAATAATAAACCCAAACATTCGATCTTTCACCGGATATATTTGGTACGTTGACAAGCGATCATGTAAATCTTAACATTCTCCAATTTCAGTCTTTCACGGTAACATTATACATAATATGTTTTACTTATTATTAGATGATTTGCTTTTGCAAAACGTAATTGTAAGAATCTCTTTTCGCGCTCCACTTTGACTCGTTTCCTCTACGTTTACAAACGCGCTTTACACGTCGCAAATGACAAACAGAATAATCGCAAACGTGGACGAACGGCATAGAGTGGTCGACTAGAATGCACGGCGCTGAGAAACTGCCTCGTTGTACCAACGTTACGATAAAATTTCAACAACAGACTGCACGGACGTTGAACCTTTCTTTGCGATTTATTAGACGTGGGATTGTGTCTGAAAAATGTTTACAAAAAGGTAGAATAAGAAATAACAATGTACATTGAAAATGAGACGGATTTAAGTAAATGTACTCAGTTAAATATATATACATATTTACTAGACAAATAACTGGATCATTTTTTACATCGTTACATTTATTAAGAATTAATGAAATAACTTTTGCTTTATGCTCGAATAATAAGAATATGTTGTTGAACAGAAGTGTTCATTTAAAAATTAATTTAATAGGTTTTATATAAAATTTCAGTAATATTTAAAAAGTATTACTCCTGCTTGCCTACAATTTTTCAACCGATTACACAATCATTCATTTTTGGAATGTATTTTAATATAATTCAATGAAATAATCTTCGTTTCACATGGATTAAAAATTGTCATAGAATTTCATTTCTAAAGATTTCTCAGTCGCTGTAATTTGTGAAAATGAATAAATGTGAATAAAAACTGGTTCTGTTCTTTGTCATTACATTGAAAAACTTCATCGTTTCACAAGCAGATTACATGAATAAGAAACTTTTTTTTTTGTTTCTTTCTTTTTTTTTCATTTTTTTCTCTCTTTTTTTTTTTTATAACGAAGAGAGAATTTGAAGAAGTTACTTCAAAAAGCTTTCTCTCTGAATAATTAAACTGGCCCTTTTGGCCAGAAGAAAACACGACACCGACGACGAGGAATTCTACGCCTCTTTTTAAGCATCTGACGTAACGAATAATTAGCGAAAAAGATTGGACGATCATTAAATTTTTTCGAGATACCAAAGTAAAGAGAGAAGAGACGAGTGTTGAGATATTAATCGAATGCATTAAGAATCGCAAATTGGTTAAAGTCAAAGACTCCGTTTTTTTTCTGTTTCTCTCTCTCTCTCTCTCTTTATTCTTCCTTTCTTTCTCGTTTATATATATATATATATATATATATATATATATATATATATTTTCATTTACTAAAATGAAATTTACGATACGCCAGAAACTAAGGAGAGGAACCGAATTTCTCGATTCCTCTCGTGCAATCGGAATTCAGGTCGACGAAGCCATCGCGTAACAACCGGATTCGTCCTGTGTATACCGACGATTATTCTGAAGCATTCATCGTCGAGTTTTCATCGAGCGAGAAAAAGAGAAGTGAAGTGGGGTGTAGAAATAGATAGAAACAAGAGAAAAAGAGAAAAGAAGATGAGAAAGAGCTTTCACGTTCGATAATCAGAAACACGATGCTGTATCTCCCTCTTCCTGAGACTCGACTCGTACATCAAACTAACGCTCCGGTTTTTCATTCGACGCTTCGTAATTCACTCCCTTCTCATTTTCTATCTCTCCTAGCCTTGCCATCATCCTTGTCCCTCGCGACCAGTTTCATTTTCCATCCTTCCGACTACACCCTCTTTTCCTTTTTATTTTCTGTTTGTCTCTCTCTTATTCTCAGACACCCTCTTCTTTTTTTTATATATATAGTAAGATAGATAAGAAAGGAAAGAGAAAGTACTATTACTCCGGTTTTTTTTATTTTTTATTCATATTCTTTATCTGTGACGTCAATTTTAATTTTATTATTTAATATTCTCTCATTTGTGATTTATCTTCGTTGTTTATTTCATATTTCAAAAAGAAAGAATAAAAATATGAATTCGTAAAAAAAGAAACTTATCTGAATTACTTTTCTCTATTATATATTTCAAGTTAAATCACTGGAATATCTATCAATTTCTTTCTTTATTGTTCGATTATTTAAAAAAAAAAATAAGTAAAAATCGTTTCTCTTACTTCCTTCCTTTTACGGAATTTCCTTTAGATCGTTCTATGCTATTATATCGTCATCGATGTTTTCAAGACGATACACCGAAGAATCGAGTACTATCGCGACTTACAAATGTTTCGTTATCGGTACTTCTTATGCGAATCGTGTCCAGGGACGACCCAGTGATCCTCTCGATCCGTAGGCGATCCTTGCCAGAAGCGCTTCGAGTATATCGAAGTGCAGTTACTTTGATATTTCCTGAAAATCGAGTTCTATTCCATTACAATTTTCCTTTTTTATACCCTTCGATCAATTTTTCTTCTTTTTATTATTTCTTGTTATTATTTTTTTTCCTCCTTATCTTTCGATTAAAGTTAAATTCTAAACATCTTAAGAAGTTTAAATAACATTCCGATGAATTAAGATAAATTCTTAACAAGTATTTTATTTTGCTTACCACAAAATACAACGTATAATATAAAACAAGTATCTCTCTCGAATATATATTCGATACAGTAAAGAGCATAACTGAACCAATAACTACTAGTTTTGTATAAATCTTTATTTATTGCTAAGAATGTAAATAAACATTAAAAAATGAACATTATATAGTAAGTTTTATTTCAGTTAGAAGTAACATCACAAATTTTTTCTACTAGTGATTATTGGTTCAGTTATGCTCTTTATTGTATATAAATACTGTATATGAATAAGACGGAAATGACGAGAAAGGGTGATAATTTCTTTTTGTTTTTTATTTTTGTTATCTTTTCTTGTCAATTGACAATTCAAACAAGAAAATATTTTATAATGATGTAGAAAACGGAAAGTTGTTGTAACAATAAGTGGAAAATCACGCGAAACTAAAAAATGATTTGCAGAAAGCGTAACTAATCAAGTCTGATTCTACGGGCATCGTTATTTTTGCGAAGACGACGACCCACGCGCGTGGAAAAGGGTGGAACGGATAGACGACGATGAAGGATCGAGAAAAAAACTTGACACAAAGGAAAAGAGATAGAAAGAAAGAGAGAGGAGAGAGAGAAAGAGAGAAAGGGAGGAAGGGTGGGAGGGAGAAAAAGAGAGAACAGCAGGTTGTCGATTCGTCCAGGTTGATCAGTGTATACTCGACAGCGAATGTGTGCACAAGCGTGATTGCGAGTAAAAGATATAAAGAGAGAAAGAAAAAAGAAAAAGAGAGAGAGAGAAAGAATCAAAAAATGGTGCGAGAAAAAAAGGACGAATATCAAAATAGCCTCGGATAATTTAATCTAGGGTGAATCGTACGTAATGCATTGGTACGTTTCACGTTGATTCAATTTTTAGAAAAATTATGTTTTACAGAAATAAGAAAAAAAATACAACATCGAGATTTACTTATAAATTTGAAGCCTATCATTTTCATAAAGATCTGTTCAGAATATCCGAAAAAATTCAAATGCGGAAAATTTGAATAATATTCTAACGTATGATCAAAGTGATGATCGACTGTCCAATAATTATTGAAAATATTCAAGTACGCGATTCGTAATTTATCATTTTTATTTTCGAGTGTCATTCTTGCGTTGAACTTGATTAGTGCTACAGTATTGACAATATCAGCCAATTTCGTTTACGAATGTTCGAATTACTATCATTTGTTGGCGAACAAAGAAAATTATAAAGATGCTTGAGCTCGTGGAAAGAAAAACAAACGGAATTCCGTGGCACGGACGCCGAACTGAAAATCTCTCAGGCTTTACCAACAATTCTAAGGGAATATTTCTGACGAAGAAAGAAAAGGATGTGCCGCGTGAGAAACGATGGAAGAGAGATAGCAGAGGTCTCCTGTGTTCTCTCGGCCAACTAGGATACAATGATTCTTCATATAGTCCAGACACTCTTGGCACGTGGAAATTTCACAGAATTACTCGGAGAAGGTAAATCGATTAATCCTTAAATGCATGTGTGGTTGGGGAATTAAAATCTATATTTACAATTAATTTTATTTAGTTTAACATATTGACAATGATTGAGAATTTTGTATAAATTATAACATAAATGATTTTGTAGAGTTTTCATTATTGTAAATATATAATAATAAATTATTATGTAGTAATAATAAATGAAACTATATTTTTTATCAATAGTAGACTAAAATTGATAAATTTTAAATATAAAAGTATATTTATATAATAAATTTTTATGTATTTTAACAATAATATTAATTTAGAAAAGTGTACATTGTACTCTAAATGTCACAGTAGAGTTTTGATTATAATAAACATATAATAATTAGATATATTTCTTAGAATAATTAAGATTAAATAAGACTATACTTTGTAAATAATCAAAATGCTTTAAATATAAAAAATATTTAAAAACTAAAAACTATGATAGCTAGCTACAATTTTATTTAGATTATTTTACTATATTTTATCATTAAATCTTATTTTTGTGAAATATTATATTTGTTAACTCTTAAACCATCAATAACAAGTGAATCAGTCATTAAAATTTGAAATAATTATTTACGTATAAATTTTATAAATGCATAATTCATTATTATATTAATAACGAATGAGTGCAATGTAACATATGTGCAACAATATAGTTTTTCATTAAATTGCATAAACAACATTATGATAATGTGATCTATTTATTCAATAGAGCTATTATAATTTACTTTCCTATGAAATTCCTGAAAAGCTGTATGAAATAATTAACATTATTTATTATCTTAGTAACAAAAAGTATAAAAGATGTTTAATGAAACGCCATAAGCATGCAGAGACCACCAACTAGCGTGACCGCATAATTACGCAAGGATCCTTCAACTGTTTTCATATTCACCTACTTTCAATTGTTGAAATATATTTCCGCACGCCTACTGAAATTTATGATATAACGTGTGTGTGTGTATACATATACGTAATATTTTCCTGTCATATATATTAAATACGTTTGATAATGTAAACGTACAAGAATAGTTTGACACTGATACCTAACTGATTGTGAGACCGCAAAGGAGTCATAAATATTAACATTAATTAAGAGATCATCTCGGAATTCCTTGGAATCCAGCTCCATCTCCTAGACCGCATAATTTCCTTCTGTAAAAATATACAAGAAACGAATAGATAAACGTTTGCTTGTATTCATAACAATGTTAAACAATAATGACTACAAAGGAAAAAAGAAAATTATATAAACTATCAATTATAATGTTATTTAATACATTGAAATAAATTTAAATTATATTAGATTAATTTACTATAAAATTAATATAAAATTAATCTAACATTATACTTTAATTTAATAAATAAAAATTAATAATTCAAGTTATTAAATTATGAAGTTTCTCTATTATCGTTAGAATGAAAATGACATAAGAATGATTTAATTATTAATTAACAGAAAAATAAAACAAATAATACTTGTGTGACAAGAATCGATCGAGAAAAAATAAAGAGATCGGAGAATAGACTCGGATCATGATCATCCACGTTACTGATTATTATCATTTTAAGGAGCGATATTAACGAGCTGTCGCTAACACGTACAATCATTATTCTTCGGACGATGCAAAAGCGCAATAGAGAAAGTTATAGTGAAAGGAAAGCTGCGTGGGCGACAGTCGCAGGTGCGTAGTAGTTCTAGTCGGGCCGGCAGGTCAGGGCCGGAGACCAAGACTCCCCCTCTATATGTGTATATAAATATATAAATATGCATATGTATATGTATATATTGGGTCGTCCCAAAAATTTATTGCCTTTTCATATTTATTAAGTTTTACAGTAGTAATATTTTTTATTTTATTTTATTTTAATTTACAATAATTTATATGCGATCACAATTCTACTCTGTTAAAATAAAAAATAAATAATATATATCTTAAACTGAGTAAACAGTTTCTTCATAAGTTAGATTGCTGTAGTATGTATTGCAGATTGTTTAAGGATCGCATAACTTTGATAATCTGACAATATTTTCTTGCATTTGAAAAGAGGATTTATCATAAAGTAATCAATTAAAAAGTTGTAATATTTGTTTATTCAGTCAAAAGTTATTAAGTTTTGAAAATGAGTGAAAATAAACAAGAAATTCGATACATTTAAAAATTGTGTTTCGACAAAGAAATGAGTGCGAATCAGGATAGTAAAAATATTTTGAATCTTCATGGACATGATGCAGTATCAGTGCATGTGGTACAAAACTGATTCAAGTGTTTTAAAAAAAATTGAAAATTTGAATGTCAAAAATACACCTTGCTTGCTCTGGTCGACCAATCACTGGAAAAGTCTACGAAATCATAGAAACAATTTAACAAAACCAACACATTAGCAGTCATTATATCAATAATTTGGTTTTGATCAAACAATTTGGAGAACACTGGATATAAATATGAAAAGAAACTATTTTCTCCGTTGTATTAAAATACAAGGAAACTTTTGAAGAAAAAAAGAAACATATTAAACAAAAAAGAAGAAGTATATATATATATATATATATATATATATATTTTTTTGTTATCTGTACTTTTTCAATCCTTAATCCTCAGTGTCCATTCCATTGAAAAGAGAATTTTTCTATTCGACTCGATGAATCCGATCGAGATTCCACCAGGCGTATCGAACGAACACATTCCTCGAACGTACATACACCGAATTCCACGATGGCTTTGAGATCGGCGTGATTTTTCCAAATTTTCATTCATTCCATGTCCATGTATTTCGTGTTTGCCATTCGAATTTTAAGAAAAAAAATAAATTGATTAAAAAAAGATTATATATTTATACTATAATAAAAATTAATATACGAAATTGAAAGATACGAGATCTTAAAAATAGAGAGAGATTCATACAATGGGAAAAGAAATAATTAAAAAGATATTCTATGTATACAATGATAAACAAAACATTATATATGTTACTATAAATATTGCAAATTAGCTAGTTAAAATGTAATGAAGTATCCATAAACGTTAATATAACAGAAAGATAATATGCTTGATTAAAATTTAATCTTTGTAAACGAAAATTCAAAATTGAATTTCATCCATTCGCGTATTAGAATTGAATGAGCATTAGTAATTTCGGGTTCTTATTATTTAATTTATAATTTAACGAATTATTTTAGACATTTACGAAAATATAATATATACATAAATAAAAATTCAAAATATAAGAAGAGAGACAAAAATATTAAATTACAAACAAAAATATACCTATGAAAACATTTAACGTATATAGTGATAAATACACTTGATATAAAAAGATTATACAGAAAGAGAAAAAGAGAAAGAGAGAGAGAGAGAGAGAGAAAGAGACGGACAAAAAAATGATTTCATCGAACATAATAATTCTAAATATACATAGCAAATGAAACAAATCATTCGATCGCCTTGAGCTTCAAGTGTTACATGATCCCCGGGAGACAAAATGCGCATAACTCGAGGAACAGGCAGGACCTTCGTGGAATGAATTACGTTCTTATGACATCGTGGAGAAATGATTAGTATCAAATGTGAGTGGTTATTAGTTCGAGCAGAGAGACACCACCGTCATTCTATTATGAGTTTCGCGGCCTGTTCTTTTTTTATAATACTGGTAGGTACCACTCGTAATCGATATCACGTGTCACGTTGGTAACACTATCGGCACCTGGTGCATTCGTAATATCGCAAAATAAAGCAAACACTTATATTCTGTTTGTGTATATGCGTGCTTATATTTAAGTATGTGTACATACAAATGCAAAATGTATATGTAATATATATCTATGAATATAATATTGCTAACAACTTATAATTACGATATACAGTACGATAAAACGTACGTATCACCCCGAAATCTTCGATTTGGTTGGTTATCACTTCTAGTTCGATTAATCGCACTTTGTCGAGCATGTCTATCGTTCACTTTCAAATAACGATCTCCTATCTGGCAAGCTCGATTATTCTTAATCCGGATGCAACGAATATTTACGACTTTCGTACGCGAGTTTCTCATTGAATTAGAATCGATAAATCACTTTAAAGGAAAAGAAAGATAAATAAAAGTAACGTGTTTTATTATTGAAATAAAAAAAAAACAACAGTTAATCAACAAGACAACATCCTATAACGGAAATTCAATTACATACAATAGCTATTGAAAATAATTAAACTAAGAATTCTTATTAAAAGATATCGTATTTATCGAGTTTATGCATAACTAATTGTAAGTTCGTAGTACTGTTATGAGAAAAGAATTGATTATTATTATTTATTAATTTTATATACAATAATAAATTATTACCATAATATAATAATAATCATTTATTCAACTTTACTGTCAAAAATATGTTAATCTATTAGCACAATATAAATATAAAGTTTATTACAATCAAATAACAATTATTTATGAATCAACTTAATATTATAATGTGTTTAATAAAACGGTTGTTAGTTTGATTTGAATTGGCATTGAATATTTGTCTATATGAGCCAGAATAAAAGGTGCGTACGCGCGATGAATCGAAGCTTGAATCGAATATTAGCGTCATTCCTAATGACTCTTGCTCAATCGTCACTCGTTTCACATTCAACGAGATGCGGATGCGCAATAATGTACCGGGGATCGCGAATTGTGCAATAATTTGCGTTTAACCGTGGGAACCTTTGTCGGAACTCAACGGAACTCAAGACTCGTTTCGCATAATTACTTTGATAATCATTTCTGACTCGATCTTTATCGCTAACTGTTATTTCTCGCAAGTATATAAAAGTTACACGTATTTGTAATAATAATAAATCGTAAGTGCATTCATTCCGCTTTTTTTTATATGCTGAATATTATCTTTCAATCGTAAATATTTATCGTGTACAAAACGCATTTGAATAAAATTATGATACATATATATATTAATAAAATAGAACATATATAAATAATTTAAACAAAAAATCGATTCAACGAATGAAAATACTTTATCTATTATTATTTTAAGAAATGGTCTTGTTTAGAATATTAATATAAGAAAATCATGAGAGAGAGAGAGAGAGAGAGAGAGAGAGAGAGAGAGAGAGAGAGAGAGAGAACATTCGCAACTATACAGAACGAATAATTTTACAGCGAATTTCATCCAATTTTAAAGTACTCGAGATTCGCGCCGTTAATTGCTCCTATTTACGATCTGTCGAGTAGCTCGTGGTGCATGGCTCGAACGTTTCGTCCCTGACACGACGACATTCCTTAGCCGGACGACGCTAGTAATATGCATTTGCATTAATAGCGGCAATACAAACACACGCGCAATGTAGTCGCACGAAACGATTTCGCGACTCATGCGTGGCGGAAGCATTTTCGATCATTTTTTTAATTTTTTCTTACTATGCATTTCTCGATTATCCTAATACCTCATTAAGCATCTCTAATGATTCATTAGAATTTTTTATCTTTTATTTTCAATATTTTGTTTAGTTTAAAATTAAAAATTAAACATATTTTTAAAAGTCCACAAACTTTACAATTTAATATTAGTTTAGATATTATTGAATTTTCAATACCTTATAAAATTAATTTACCGATGTAAGCTATGTTATATACTTTATATTAAGACAAAAATATAATTACTAATTTGTTTCGAATGAAATTGCATGTTTTAATTATTTCTTCGTCTACCGTCATAAAAATGTCATGACAGATGGCAACGATGCTATCATTAACGCGTTTACATATTCATTACTTGGAAACAAATCGTTACTTCTTAAATACGATGCATATATTAAAATGATCAAATTAAATGAAACACCCTATATAGATAACTTACGTCGCGACGTAAGTATAAAACGTGTCAGAGGGTTGCGCGTTCGGTGAAACGATGAATACGATCGAGCTTGAATGGGGAGCAGGGTCGTGTAGAAAAAGAAAAAAAGAGAAAAGGTTAGAGGCAAACACGCATTCCTTTGAAATGGTACTCGTCGTTCGCACTTCGGCAAAGCGAATCATGAAAAATCTAACGGCACAGACCCCGGAAAACTTTTCATTCGCGAACGATGAAAGTATATGAAGAAAGGGGTTGGCAAAATTAACTCGAAGTGGTTCAGCAGTTTTTTTTGCTCTTTTTTTCTGTCTCTCTCCCTTTCTTTTTCTCTTTCTTTCTTTCTTCATCTCAAGACTCGCGTGTCAGCATTGCACCGCGTGAAATTCCACATCTTCTTTTTCTTTTGAACGCATAACACGCTGTCTTAGCTGGAACGGTACAACCGTGACAAGAGGAAAGAAGGTTCAACGTTCTTTACAAATATTCGTGGATTCCCTGAATTTGCAACTCTCTCTCTTTCTCTTTCTCTCTCTTTTTACTGAGACTGAGACTGTTGGAAAGTCTAGAAAATTTGTTTGTATCTCCCTCTCTGTCTGTCTGTCTATATTTATTTTTTTCTTCCTTAGACAAGTTTGTCTTTCACTTAGGTGGCCAACCAGAGAGATTTTAATATTAAACTGTTTCACATAAACGAGCAGACATGTCTCCTTCTTATTTTTCTTTTTCTTTTTTATCTACTCGTGGACAATTTATTAGCATAGCAACTTTTTAGTCGAAAAAAAAAAATACAAAAAAATTTCTATTACTGTATATTTTAATAATCAATGATACATTGAGTGTTTATAAATTAGTCGAGGAAAATCCACATGCCTATGACTCAATTAATAAGGAAATAATATCAATCGTCATTTCTTATCATTAAACGATTTTATTGAATCATCATATCCGATGTCGCAGACGTGTTTCCCTCTTTTTCTTAATCTTTCCAAGAAAATGTCTCGAATTTCTCAGAAAGATTGAGATCCTTTAATATTATCTTTGTATAGGTATGATATGAATCGCCGTTTGGTTATCGATTTCCGTTCACTCGTTTATTTTAACGTTAACTGTTTGCATCGTCTGATTTGTCCTGGGTGAAAAATGCGAAGACTAAAATATTGCCTGATTTGCAACTATATTTGTTGCAAGGAACAAGTTTACGTAAATTCGTTGAATTTTTTTATTGAAAATTTAAATCGTCAACCCACGTGAGTTAACGAATATTTAGGCATTTATTTTGATTACGCAAATTCTAAGATTTTTAGCTAATAATAACTAAAAATCTACTAATTAAATACTTTTTCTCTCTGTAGATTAAACTGGTTTTTTAAAGACCTTATGATAATTACTGTTATATCACATACCTATGTTTATTTAAAAAATATAACATTTAAGAGGCAAGAATAATTATTGATTATTATCTTTGATTGCATTTAATCTGCTTGAAGAAATGAAGTTCCGACTATAAATCTAATTGAAATAACCGTTTAATAACACGTTTTAATAATTTTTTACTCGATCAGAAACGATTTTATTACATACTTTTATTATATATTGACTAAAACCAATTAAATCTTTATTTTTCTTATGCACTTTAATATAAATTTTAAACGAAAATATATTTATATCGTTCTATTAGCCTGGATTAATTCACTTTTACTATTACTTTATACTAAAAGTGTTAAACATCGATATATCTCGGGAATCGACTTCAATTAAGATTCTATTTATTCGTATTTATTTTTGTGCAGCCATGAGGGGATGAGCACTGGGACAGGAGATGGAGGTGGAAGCGGAGGTGGTGGTGTGCAGGGTGGGGGAGGTGGAAGAAATACTCCACCTCATGGATCGCCCACCCCCATGGACAAGGCCACCTTGAAGGTCCACTTACCCAACGGTAATTAGATTTTATCTTTCTTAATAGTTCCATGATACCCATCGAAAGGTTGACAGGGTAAAATCTGATTAAACGTTTAATAATAGATTCAAGCTGGTGATAAAATAATTGTCTTTTCGTTTTTTTTTTTATTTATCTTGTGGTCATATGTTTTGCTTAATAGGTGGTTTTAATGTCGTCAAATTTGGTGATGCTATTGACGTGAAAGGAATCATCTCGTTAGTAACCAGCCGACTTGCCGTTGGTAACAGGTATTATCGAAATCTCTATGCCATGAGATTGCATCATCCAGGATCTGGTGAGAGTTACTGGTTGCATCAAGACACCACAATGTATCAGGTATTGAAAATATACAAATAAATTTAAATAATAAACAGATAATCTTCAAAATAATATATTTAATGATATTAATATTCATTGTATCTAGGTTCAAGAAAAATATGAAAAGAAACATCCTCATTGTGAATGGAGGTACGAACTCAGAGTACGATATCTACCACAAAATCTAAATGATCTCTATGAAAAAGACAAAGTCACGTTCTACTATTATTACGATCAGGTAAAATTTTAATAAATACATAAAGAATAATTGTCTACAGCAAGAAATTACTTTTTGTAAATGATTAAAAAAATATAAAATCATTTCTAAAGATAGAAATGGAAGTTGTCGATAATGAAAAACACTTCTTTTTATATTTAAATAAACATATTCTTAAATTAATATTCTTCTCGATAATTTATAACTGTTTTCTTATAAATTTAGTGTATACAATTTTTTACTAAAATAACACTCTGTAGGTACGAAACGACTACCTGTATGCAAATCATTCTGCACTGGACCAAGACGTAGCGGTTCAATTATGTTGCTTAGAGATACGCTATTTCTTCAAAGACATGCCACAAATGGCTCTTGACAAGAAAAGCAATTTGGAATACTTAGAAAGAGAGGTAGAGTCAATGCTACATTTTTTGAAATAATAGAAAAAACATGCGTACATAAGCAATATATCTTCTAATAAGAAAACATTTAATTAAGGTTGGCTTACACAAATTTCTTCCACGGTCCGTATTAAACGGAATGAAGCCAAAGGCACTTAGAAAGCTGATACAACAACATTTCAAGAAAGTAGCCGCTCTTTCAGAATTAGAATGCATGTTCAAGTTCTTTGACTTGCTTAGGGCACATTATAGATTCGACCAGGAAAGATTCATTTGTGCATTGGGGGTAAGAGAGTTTTATATTAAGTTAAAAAAATTAAAACAAAAAAAAGAATACTTAAAACGAAACATAAACTATAAAATTCATTTATCCTTTCATCTTCAGTCAAGCTGGTCCATTCCTGTTGAACTAGTCATAGGTCCTGATCTCGGCATATCTTATATGGCTCATCGAGGTGGAACAGTGGTAAGATGACTAACAAATTAAATTAAAATCAATGAGATCTCGTCGTGGCCTCCCCTAAACCGACTATCATTTTTTTTGCCGACCATCTTAGCCGACTAGAATGACAGAGTTCTCGCAAATACAATCAATTCAAACGTTGGTTTCTGACTGCAAAGAACATGCCAAAGCATGCATCAAATTGAGAGTCGCTGGAGCAACCGAGACGCTGAGTATAACTTGTTCAAGTTTGGACCAAGCAGAAAGTCTTGCTGACTTGATAGACGGTTATTGTAGACTAGTGACTGGCAGTAATACTTCTTTATGGAATCGGAAAGGTAAACATTTATATTATAAAATAAATATACATACTTAGAAAGATTTAGCATGCACTGTATAAACAGAATAAATAATAATCATCTAAGACGATATATCATCTAAGTATTAAACTTTTTAACATTATTAAGCCGTAATAGCTTGTTGGTATGATTATTTAAAAACGAACAGAAAGATTAATTTGTTTCGTAAATTTTTAGTCGTTAGTTCGATCAATTTATTTATTTTTTGCATAATCCTAAAAAATTATTGATAATTTTTGTTGTATAAAAGTGAAACATTGAGTTACATTAAATGAACTATTTTTATCAACAATCGAGTAATTTGCACGACTATCCCCTTTTTACTTTAACTAATTATACTAAGCTGTATCCCTGTTCACACTTCCAAGCTGCATCGTGGAAAAATTATCCCTGTCCATGCAAAGGTTTGTAGTCTTAAAAAATCCTTTTATAGTAATTTAAAGCTGTTGTATACAAGCTTGTAGCCAGAGTCATCGCACCGAAGTAAAATTAAGTTTTCTCCCTGATAATTATGAACATTATCCCGTTTGCATGCCCTGGCTACAAACGTGACTACATCAAAAAATGAACTATATCATATTTATCAAATATTTTCTAGATCTCATTACTTTTTTTATATATTTGTTAGATGCACATCCTCCAAAGTATAGACAAGATGGTTTCAACAGTCCAGAAAAAAATGTGAGCAAAACGGGAACAATTTTGTCCGAAGATTATGCGGAGATCGTAGACGAGGAAGGAGATTATTCTACTCCAGCAAGTATGTATAATTATGTTTGTTTTTGTTTTTATTTCATATATACAACATAATCAATTTATTAAATTTTCAACATAATTACTCGATACGTTTTTATTCCTTGTTTCAGCACGTGATTATGAAATAGTTCGTAATCAAGTAGAACTGGGTGAAATTATAGGAGAAGGTCAATTTGGTAATGTTCACAAAGGATCGTATAAAGGTAGAGATGGACAAACTATAGCTGTTGCTGTAAAAACGTGTAAAGTTGATGCTGACCTTGCTACTGCTGAAAAATTCCTCGAAGAAGCCTGTACGTGGAGATCTCGTATATACTAACGTAGAATTGATTAAAATGTTTACTAAATATTTTTTAATTAAAACGTATTTCAGACATCATGCAACAATTTGAACACCCTCATATAATTAGACTCATTGGAGTATGTTCCGAACCGCCAATCTGGTTGGTTATGGAATTGGCGAGACTCGGAGAAATGCGTGCATATCTTCAGTCTAACAAACATCGATTAGATCTTGCAACTCTTTTACTCTACACATTCCAACTAAGTACTGCTTTATCGTACCTTGAGAGTAAAAAATTTGTGCACAGGTATTTAAAAAAAAAAACTCTTTCTTAGAAAAATGAAACAGATTCTTTCTCCATTTGTAACATATTATTTACTTGTGACTCCTTTAACAGAGATATTGCAGCTAGAAATGTATTAGTTTCTTCGCATAATTGTGTCAAGCTAGCAGACTTTGGACTGAGTCGATGGGTGGAAGATCAAAGTTATTATACTGCAAGTAAATGTAAATTACCGATCAAATGGATGGCTCCAGAAAGTATAAACTTTCGAAGATTTACCACTTCGTCTGACGTTTGGATGTTCGGTAAGATGTTATTAACAAATTTTTTTCAATTTAACATTTTTTTCTGTATTTTAACTTCTATAATATTTTATAATTTCAGGTGTTTGTATGTGGGAGATATTAATGTTAGGTGTAAAACCATTCCAAGGTGTAAAAAATAATGAAGTCATTCGTAAACTAGAAAATGGTGAAAGACTAGCGCTTCCTAATCACTGCCCACCACGCTTATATTCCTTGATGTCTCAGTGTTGGAGTTATGAACCTAGCAAACGACCAACGTTCAAAGAAATTAGAGAAACTTTGCAGTAAGTTTTTAACTGACAACTTCTAAGATAATTAAATAAAATAATTCTGACACTTGACGATCTATGTTACAGTGAAATTTTGTTAGAAGAGAAGCATCAACAACAAGAGACTATGAGACGAGAAAATAGAAGAGTACAAGCCATGTCTTGGGGTAAGAGAAGATAATACATTCCTATAAATTATTCATTTTACTTTGCAATGGCAAAATATTCATTGAAATTTGAAATAATATATTTTGCAGGTGCAGACGAAGTTCCACCTCCGAAACCTTCCAGACAACCACAAAATACAGCAGCAGACTCAGCACAATTAACAGCAGCTGCGCCTGTCTCTACTTATATTGTAGCACAGAGTCCGGAAGTTCTTGCTCAACTTCTTAAGGATAATCAAACTAGGGGGGTATGTCCCTCTGTCTACACTACTCCTGCCTCTCCATTTAACACACTCGCTGTACAATTTCAAGACGAAGATCAAGTCTTGACTACTGCCGTTGTCTCAGATTTACCCTTTTTCGACCCAGCGATTTCCGAGCCTACTGCTTCTCATGACACACAGTCAGGAGACTCAACTTTGTCCGACACTAATCTAGATTCTCTAGACTCCTCAGACACTGTTTCTCCCCTCATGTCGAGTCTCAATATTTCAGACACAGCGCAGACACAATCGCCAGCTGCCGGTAGAAAACAACAAAAGGTTAAAGAGATGCAAAACTTATATGCAGTAAGCTCAAAGGTCGTCAGTAATATCACGGGAGATTTATATTCGCCTGTGCAGAAATTTTCAGTATCCAATCCGATACCCATTACGACTACTGCTTGCGGTGAAATATATGGTCCTGTGGCTAATTTTACACAAAGTTCGGCTATTGTAGGTAATCTCAGTCAAAGTCCAAGCGTAGGTGGTAACTTTGGTGAAAATCCAGGCAATTTTGGCCCTAGCAGCTTAAATAATCAAACTCAGTTTGTGAGTGGCACGCATGCTCAATCATCTAATCTTGGTCAGCACTCCACTAATATCACAAGCCAAGCATATGCAAGTGGTCAACAACCCATAATTCCTAGTAGTTCATCTACTTCAAACGCTGTTACCGCTACAGGATCTCCTCGTATTAATGCAGTTAATGTTCCAATATCCACTGCCAATGCGGAATGTTTGTATGGCCCTGTTTTAAAATTCCGAGCACAAAGTACTCAGAGTCAAAGTGGTGGAGATATGACATCCGTTAGTTCAGCTACATCGTTTGTTCCAAGTGGAAGAAGTCAATTAGTTTATAGTCCAACACCAGTTCAAAACTTACAATCTCAACCACTTTATCCCCAAAACTATCAACATCAACAAATATATTCTAATGTTAATCAAATGGGGCAACAACACATGTATATTCCGCGAGCGCAACAAGCACAAAATATTCAACGCCAACCTCTTTTACAACCACAATCTCTTTCTTACACATCATCGCAATATACGATGCAACAGAACCAAACAAGCAGTGCCAATCCAATATACACAGCCCATGCTACATCCGTTACGGTTGTTCAAGCACAAAAGGTGCAAATGCCAAATTATATACCGCAAGTGCAAAGTGGAATAGCAAATAACCAATCGCCAGCATCCCTGAACGTTACCGCAAACCAGCATCAATCATTTGGAGTAACTCAAGCTCATGGCATTCAGTCTCGCATTGCTGCACCAGGTGTCATGATTCAACAAAGTAGCCAACAGCACACTCAGTCACATGTTCCTAACTTCATCTTAGGTCAACATTCTGGTTTTAATGCTCCTACGGAACAAACGCAAGTTCAGTACAGTGCTACAGGTTTCTCAACACAGCAACAAGTGATAAACGCGGTTGACGTAAAACAACAAATAGCTCAAATGGCGCCAACGATTGCTAAATCATGCACACCTCAAATAGCAACTGGCATAGCGAAAATCACTACATTCGTAACATCAAAACAAGATGAACCACTGACAAGTTCTACAGACGGTACTCTATCTGGATCACTTATATCTTCTGCTGTCAGCGACAGCACTATTTCATCTAGCAGCTCAATGACAGAGGAGGCACAGCAAGATCAGGTTTGACCATGCCTCCTAGGAATGAAAAATTGCATCTTCTATCTGCAAGCATATCATTTGATATTACACAGTTCCGTGTATCTATAGCACCGTACATCTATTTTGAGGCAGATGTATATATGTGTATATATGCTTTGCAGTATGCAAACGTGCTCTTCCTCACATACAATCACAAGCGTCTACGCGTATCCGTAAACAACATACATACATGCTCTCTTACAACATATACATTTTCTTCAGTTACACATGCAACAAGAATTTATGTCAACCAAATACTTTTTATTTGCTATATTTGATAGGCTTTTTTATATGCATGTCGAATTAATCCAACGTTAGACTCTATTATTTTATCATTGATATTATTATGTTCTATTATATATATATATATATTTATACATGCATGCAGCAATATTTAACTGCATTACTTATTTTTTACAGTTCTGCACTTCGAAAATTATGCATCTCTTTAATTTTTACTGTGTACATATGAACGTTTCATTTAGATAGACATGCGCATTTAAACATTTTATTTTTCCTCGTTAAGGTACTAATATTCTTAGTTAATGATTTATTTGTTTAAACGAATTTATTACGAATGTCTAATAATGGTACTTTCATGAATATTTCAGAGAGGTGCACAATCTCAGATATTTGACAGTGGTGCTGATAGCTTCATTGGTGGTATAGATGACGAACAAAAGTTATTAGAACAGCGACTTTTGGAACAGCAACGGCAATCTGAAGAAGATAGTCGCTGGTTAGCGAGAGAAGAGGTACTGAAGATTCTTTTTATAACTTTAAATTAAGATTTATATTTAACTTATTTATACAAATTTAATTAAATTTTTGTCAATTTTTTTTATCAGAAACGTTTGTCAATTGCAACAAGTGGAGATGAAAGTGCTAGTCCACCTATTCCTCGTTCAGCCACACAATCCCCAAATCATGAACCTCATACCGCGAATACAGGATCTCTTGGTTCAGATAAAGGACCCGAAAAAGAAAAGGAAAAAGTAATAGTTGTAAAGGTAATGATATTAAATTAAGAGAGGCCAATTTCATTATACATATAATCAACTATTTTTCTTCAAACTGCTATATATTTTTGCTATAAATTACTTTTAATATAAAATTTAATTTTTAGAAAATGGAACCAACACCAACAGCAGATTTGGATAGAACTAATGACAAAGTATATGATTGTACGACTAGCGTAGTTCGGGCAGTAATGTCTCTATCGCAAGGTAAGTTTTTTGTACAAATATAAAATGTATAATATCATGAAGTGTTTTAGTATATTGTACGTGTATGCAAATGATTACAAACTTATAAATAAATTCTAAATTACAGGCGTTCAACAGAGTAAAGCCGATCAGTATTTAGAATTAGTAAGAAGAGTAGGCATGGAATTAAGAGCTTTACTCTCCTCTGTTGATGCTCTTGTAGAAATATTACCTATATCCGCGCACAGAGAAGTAGAAATGGCACATAAGGTTTTAAGTAAAGATATGGCTGAACTTGTAACGGCTATGAAATTAGCACAAAATTATAGTGCTACCACGTTAGATGCAGAATATCGAAAGTAAATTTTTATAAATTAATTTTATTTAAGATAATAAAAATATATTCAATCTAATGATTATTTTTATTAATGACGTTATTGTATCCGTTAGGGGAATGCTTTCTGCAGCTCATATTTTAGCGATGGATGCAAAAAACCTCTTAGATGTAATCGACTCTATTCGTATTCGATATCCATACGTGGATAATCAAATTTGTCAAAAGCAAAATGATCAGAATACATCACGAGACTCAACACCAGAACATTGCATTCGATCGAGCCAATCTGGTGAACATTTTTTAAGAAGAAGCCAGTCTAGTGAAAGGCAAGCAACAACATTCAGACAAAGCCAAAGTGGAGATCTTCTACATCGAATGGGTCAATCAGTTGACCGTTCTTTGCAGGTAATTTTAATATATATTTAATTTATATTTCTTTGTGTCTAGTATAATCCTGTAAAAATATAAACATATATTAATCATAACATGATTTTTACACTTAAAAGGGAAGTCAAACTGATGTTAGCAGTGGAGCTAGTTTAGAGAGGAGGCATCACATCGTAACAAATAGTCTTGAACGTAATTCAACAAGTAGAAGACAAATGGCAACCAATAGCTTAGAAAGAAAAAGGCCATCATTATCTTGTAATATGGGTCCTATGAATAATTCCGTTAATCTCCCGCCGATAGTACCAGTAACATGCAATTTGGTTCAGACAGTGGGACCTGTTATTCATCCGAGTCAGTCAGTCGCGATGGGTGTTAGTCAACAGTCAGTATTCACTGCTAATAAATCTTCAAATGAAACACCTGCCAGTGACAGCTAACAAGATGCCTTTCATTGAGGTGACTATCTTAAAAGAATTATTAATACTAAGCATTTAAACTAAATTAGTGATACTCATGTACACTGATTTCAGGGATACTTTGGAATACTACTTAGATCGTATGTAAATAGACGATAATGTATGAGTTACCTGTGTATGTCCCATGAATATATCGACAACAGGACATCTAGTATTTGTGCTTTTTAGCTCTTTTTAATATTTATATATACAGACACTTTGTCCAGGCGTACTTATAGATAGGACAGTATTCACCAGATATAGATGTAGTAAATTAGATAATTTAAGTCACAACTATAAAGAATCAACTCCAAAGTTTTAGAATTAAAGTTACTATTTGTTATGGCAAATACGTGTATATATGAGGTGATGCAAAAGATATGTGTGCTCAATAAAAACTGCGATTATTCAAGAACACATAATAGATACACCTGTAGCAAGTATATCTGCCCTGCTTTTTACAATTTTTTCTAAAGCTTAATAAAAACAAAACATAAATGTTCAGATAATGTTGCAACATTGTTATTTGCATGGCTCATAGTTCAGGTAATTGTTTGTCTTATTGCATCACCTCATTGGTAGTTGAATATTGCATATATCGTGCAAAGGTTTGGTTTCTCGTCAGACACAATGTTGCCACGTTGTTTTTAATACAAGTTCATAATTTGATAGTCTATTTCCTACATATAGAAGTACTATGGGGAATAATTATAATGTAAAAAATGGGACTGAACGTTATTTTTATTAGCAAATTATTTAATGATTCATACCAGTTTGCAACGTTTGTACAAGATGTTTTATAAAAAGCGAATCTCGTTCTCCGACAGTAAGTCAGTTCCTACAAAATATTTTTAGGCAATATCATCCTTTCACAGTGATACTGCTAATAGCTTTTTAATGCGATTGGCAGTAACATTTACATTAGTGTGTTTGATGCTTTTTATAAAGCATCACCAAATATTCTACGAATAAATAGCACTTCTTTTCCATATATAACATATTCCTTCATTAAGTTCCTGGGAAATTCAAAATTTTATTTAGGCAGCATTCTTTAATGAATGTATTAATAAATAACATCAATACCATCATACATACTCATACACATCATATTATCATATTCGCACATGATAAAAAACTTTGAACTCTGTGCTACAATTTTTCTTATTTCAAAAGATCGTATTCATGGCTTTAAAGCTTTGATGTGCCAAGGTGTATTTATGTACTCAAGACAGGATCTTAAATTTGTAGTGCAAAGTTTTGCTATGCCATTTATTATCCCAGGAACCAGTAGTAATACGAGTATACTCGTATAATTATCAGTAATATAATTAATGGTACTGCTACTGTGTTGAGAGCATAAGACACTTTCTTAAATTATGTTAAATGTACATAAAATACTATACAAAATTCACTTTCTTTAATTCATTAAACAATATTGATGATATAATCAATATAACTTCTTAAATACGCATGTTTTGACTTGTAGCAATATATGTATATTTTTATCTTTATACTTAAAAAAAAAAAAACAATTTAGTTTCGTTTATTAGAATTTTAACTTTAAATCACTAAATTTGAAAGTATCTAGTTATCAAAATTTAATTCAAATATGAGACCAATTTCCACTTCACGATTCTATATAAGATGCTTGTAAAATCATAGCATTTAGGAATGCCCATGTTGTATAAAATGATTTCACATTATTATATTATTATAGAAATATTAATAAATGCTGTTCTATGTATGAATTTCATTTTTTGATTAATTCTCTTTTATATATACAGAGAAATGATTCAAATTATAATATTTTCTTGATATATTTACTTATTTTATCAAGTATAACAAAAATTTTGTTGAACTTTTATCTGTACTTTACTCATTAACTTTACATGTGAGCTACAGTATACACAAATTAGTTAATATGTGATCATCTCTCTAATGCATAATACAATATTTAAAAAATATCATGATAATTAATATTAAAAAAGTTGAATGTTAAAAAATAAACCTCATAAACATTACAATTATGCTTTTTTAATCGAAGAGACTTGCTGAATGCTTTATTCTTCTAAATAATTATAACCACTATGCAATTAATATATTAAAAGCAATATTTATCATTTTAAAGTACTTTCTTAATAATATAATATATATTGTAGATTTATTGTCTATTAAAAAGATGATGACATATAAGCTGATTTTGTGTTCTTACTAATCTATTTAAAATCTTCAAGATAATACAGATATAAAAGAAAAATACCATCGAAATTTTTACCGTTATACCAGTTAAATAGGAGATAAAAATATACAATATATAATCTTATTTCAGAGATATTTATAAATTTGTGTAAATGTAACTATGTATCATGATTGCAAGCAAAATAAACTACGCGTATGATTTCAGCATCATAAATGAGTAATATAAATTAAAACCTAATAATATTTACTACATAAATAAAATTTACATTGAATATGTGCTTATTTTATCTTTTGTGATAATAGTCTTGTAATTCATTAATTTGATACAGGTATATATATATTTAATAAATTTTCCAACTTACTATATCTTCTCAATATTATGAAAGCTGCATATTTATTTACCATGCTTTGAACTATAATATTTAACACCAGTTTGCACAGAACATCTTGCATATTTAGTTAATAAACCATTTACGTTCATTTTATTTGTTTCAAATTTCCTGAAATCATATTATTATTAAATAATTGTCTCTAATGTGTAAGTTGTAATAAAATTAAAATATTCCAAAACTATTTCCATTACTAACGATATATATGGAGTTATTTCTTCCAGAGTCCACTTTTCTCTAACTTTAAATATTTCTTTAAGCCTATCATTGATATTCTTGGGTAAAGTCTCTTCTGGGAAAGATATCACTTCTTTTTGCATAATACTCTTATTATAAATAATAATTGCAATTCCTCTTAAGTATTCCTCTTTGGGCACTATTTCTAAAATTGTTTTTAATAAAAATTACAAGTAATTATTTTCAAAAACTATATTAGTATTTACTTACTTTCAGGCGCTCCCATTTTCCAAGATTCCATAAAATCATTATACTTATTAACAGGTATAGTACTAAGAAAAACTTTAGCTAAAAGTTTACAAACTTTTTCTTCATTGTATCTACAAAAAATTTGTATGTAAGAACAATTACATTTATAAAATTTAAAATATATAAAAAATAATTACACATATCTATACACTTGAAATAGTACCTATAAAGAGAACTACCATCCTCTTTGACTTTTTCACTTAAACTTGTATATTTCTTAAACAATGCATTAAAAATAGGTTCAGCAATAAGTTCTTTCAAAGAATCATACGTGACCTCTTTATCGACTTCATCTACTTCCCACGAATAATCATTAAACAAATCTAACATGTATGTTACATATCGTACCTCTGCTTCAAATGATATTAATCGAAGAAAACCTTAATAGCAAAACATAAAATATAATTTAGTAATTAACTGTATTAACAGAATTTGTTAATAAATTTCATAGTTTTACAAAATTTCATGAAAAGTTACCGTTTATCATTACTACTAAATGATCATTTAAAGCCTGTTTTATTTCATCCTCGCTAGCTTGAATCTCATTTTTTAATTTATCCCAGTCATAAAGTGTCGTTAAATCTATGTTTGATTCATATTCCTTACCATTGTAACAAGAAGGTTGAAGTATTGTTAATATTTTATCAACCCGAGGTTTGCATTCATGTACCTAAACAATTTTCATTAATATTTACTAAAGTTTTAATTAAAAATAATATAATAAAACTGATTACAAAAATTATCTTAAATACCTCATAATAAGTATGAAAAATTCCTCTTACGCAGCATCTTTTTATCACTCTACCTTGCTCTGCTGAACTTTTGGTATCATCCGCTAACATTAAATCAGGTACCAATAATAAAGAATTTGATGTCTCTGCTTCTTTTATTTCATAAGTTTGATTTTCTGTACAAAGTACTGCGGATTCATTACTACTACCTTTAAAGGATAAACTTAAATCCCATAAAATTAGTTGTCTTACCAAATATGATTAAATAAAATATAAAACAATATCCACAATTTAACTATAAAAATATTAAAATATGAATGTGTAATATTTTTCTAAAATAAATTCGTTACCTATCTCCTTTATTAATTATTTCTAGCAGTTGTTCGTCAAGCTCAACCAATTTGATACCATGACCAGAAAAAAGATCTTCTGCAGGATATAATATTTGTGTTGTTCCATTAAGATCAGATTCATCTATGTCAGCAGAACGCAATGTCTCACGCACGTGTTCAACGTTACGTAAATAACTAAAGGATTTTAAATTTATTTACAATTATTTATTAATAACATCAAAAAAATTACTCTTAACTTTATACTAACTTTGTACATCCAGATTCGTTCATAATTCACAGTACAAATAAAGAATATCACTGTGTTTTACTTCTATTTGAATTTAAAAATATTTATATTGATTTTTATTTGATTTTGTTTTATTTTGTTCTAATTTGACATCGCAAAGTAAAATTCTCCCGCGCCACTTCCTGACACTACCAATTTAAATATTAACAAGAAAAATCGTTACGTATCTTTAAATAAATAGTAAGTCAATTCTTTGTAAGGCACGTATATACGAATTTAATCATTTTTATTTTAATAGTTCAATTATTTTAATAATGTTTCATTTATATGCAATTCAAACTAGATATTTTAAATACTATTATTTAATTATCTAGTAAACTCTTACTATATATTCTTTTTATTAGTATTACAACTTTTATTAGTAATATGTTATTTAACCACTAGATGGTGGACAAATGTCATTCGTAAAAATATTGTCTTATGGAAGTGTCAACTCTATATGATTCTGTGTATAGTGCGATTTATTGAAGAGATTTAGCACGGATAGATAGCAGGAGTCCGAACGTAATGTTAAAAGAATGGTATCAATTTAGGGGACAAGATATTTTGCCGGTAGGGCGCGCTACTTTTCACAGAGTACTTGTTTAAATACTTATGCGGGAAGTCTTGTTGCTATTGACAGCTCTGAAAAAAAAATATTTTAAGAAACGTGGAATAAATATTATTTAAAAACTACACAAATGTAATAATCAATTATTTGTTAACATAAAATTTTTAATATTATTTTGAGGTTACTCACTTTTGGTGCTTTGAATAAAGCCACTTTTCTTAAATTCTCACTTGCCTTCCGGCCACTACGGCAACCAAAAACGGCACAACACTTTCCCATTTTTTAATAAAAATAATTATAAAAAAATAAATTAATATTTTATATTTAATTTAATTTATTTTTACATTTACAATCCATGTTATCCAGTTCGTATTTATGTGTAATAATAATAATAGTATCGGTACTTTCTGAATACTTGCGCAGCCAGTGGCAAAAAAGAGAACTATAATCTGGGTCAAGAAATGACTAGCACAAAAAATGTGAAAAATCCTATACCGTTCGGACTCCTGGTATCTATACTCCGTGAGATTTAGTATTTGGTGGCCATATTATTGCCTTCCCGTTGCTCTTATCAACGAACTGTGCTGTGATCGAAAAGTCTGAATTTTATCAACTTGTTTTTATTACGGTACGTATTTATTTATTATTTATTCAAGGACTAATTATTCTCAATAATATTTTTATCAAAAATCGACTAGTATATTGTGATATATGTGATTTATACGAATATGTTTTATCAAGATAAATCATGTCTAACAACTACAAGTATTTCTTATGTCAATTATTTTTTTTATCAGTTTAAATTGGATTATTCGATAATTTGTCAACTGACACGACTATTTCGATTATTATTATATATTTATAAGAGTAATGTATTATGATAAGAGGATCATAACCTTTTTAACAAAAAATGATGAGTAACGAATGTTTTCTATTTTATTATACACGTACAAATTATATATAATGTAAATCTAGATGTAGGTAGTAATAAATTGTATTAAATTGCGTACGAAAAATCATATTTATTTCAAAAATAAAACTTTTTATACATTATGTAGATCATTTTTCTTCCTTCTAACTGGTGTTGTTTTGTTCTTTTTAGGAAAATTATTTATCCAATAAAGAAATAACAATGTCGAACGATGTAAATATGCAATCTGACAAGGTATGTCATAGTTTGAATATTTAGCATGTTTAAAATCATGCATGATAATAAAATTGTATAAAATATGTGAATATAAATTGTATATTTATATGTGCATTAATATATGAACACGTGTGTATGTGAATATATGTATGTATATTATACATGTCTACACATACAAATGTGTATCTTGGGCTGCTATGGGGAAAGAGGTTGAGATATCATTAATTCGTCTATTTGGAACACTGGAAAACACTGGTAAATGAAAGCTCTTAATTAATACAACTTTTCTTTGAATTAAGCCCGATGAGGAAGAAATTGTCGTTAAAGCTGAGGAAGAAGAGGGCAAATCATCTGTTGACCTGCATGCGGTACCTATCTCTGCAATTAAACTTGCTACTTAAAAGCCTACCTTTCATGACTTATCCTATGTTTGCCACTGTATTAACTCCAGTTTGTATAATATAAAAATGTATAGTAGTGCAATTGTAACTTGTAAAAAACTTCATACGGATATAAATGCAAAATTATATGAAGTCAAACATAAACTTTTAGCAAGAAAGCGGCCCATCCACAATTTATGGTGGCTGTGAAGGACCAAATGCAATGTATGTAAAATTGGTTAGCAGCGATGGTCATGAGTTTATTGTGAAACGCGAACATGCATTAACAAGTGGAACGATCAAAGCTATGCTTAGTGGCCCTGGTCAATTTGCAGAGAATGAAGCCAATGAAGTTAATTTTCGTGAAATTCCGTAAGTTTAATAAGTTTTTAACAAAGTCGATTACGCAAATATTTAGAACATAAGAATTTTATATTTTAATAATATATTTTTCTTTTCTATAGATCTCACGTACTTCAAAAAGTCTGTATGTATTTTACTTATAAAGTTCGTTATACGCATAGTAGCACAGAAATTCCAGAATTTCCAATTGCACCAGAAATTGCGCTAGAACTGTTAATGGCTGGAAATTTTTTAGATTGTTAAATATAATACTAAATCTTGCAATGATTTATTTTTAAATGGTAAATTTTGTTTTTTTCATTGCTATTATTTTTCATTAAAGTGATTACAACTTTTTCCGAAAAATATTTAACACCTAAATAATAACATTAATAACAAAATCTAACACTCAGGAGCCATAAACATTTTTGGTTAATAATAATATGATTTACTTCTACAAAAAAAACAAGGTGCATTGAAAATTATCTATTTATCAATAATCAATGATTATATGTAATTTATTATGTAATTTTGTATCAATATTTGTTTAATTAATACTGTTAGAATTAGGGTTTTATGACAGAAAAAAATATATTTGTTATTTTTGTCTAACATACTATTTGAAGACAACCAAAAATGTTTTAACGTTCAGTGATATAAATATTTAAATAGCAGAATGTATAAACATGCAATTCAACAGAAAAGTATTGTCTGTAAATAACGATATATTGCGGTAAAAAAATACGATGGATCAAATAATTTGCATTAATGTAATATTTATTGCGGATTAAAGAAAAAGAGAGAGAAAAATAGATAGAGATAATTAGGCAGATTCTCACATGACAGAATTTTCATCATTTATTACATTCTGTATAGTAACAAATTATATTTTTTGTTAAATATAAGTAAACTATTTATTCTTGGACTAAAGTATATTAAACAGCGATAAGAACATCATCCTACAGTTTTATCAGAAAGTTTATCTTATTTTGTTTTTAAATGGCAATATCGAAATTATAGATAAATAAGTAAAAAAATGATTTGTATAGAAAATAAGTTAAATATTATATTGAAATGTGTTGAATCATATTTTGTCTAATAGGAAATCAAATATTGTTTTTGACATCTATATACACAAAATATACGAAAATCTAAGATAAATGAAACAGCTAAGTGCATTAAAATAGTTTGTTAACGTTGGTGCATAATTATTTATAAGTACCTTATAATAATTGTGTAAAGACATATGTGTTAATGTATAGAACTATAGAGATACTAAATTTTCATTTTCTGTGACATTTTAACATCTTTTATTTACATAGAAATGTGAACACCAATGATCATGATTCATATAATTAAACTGTGTACTTTAATTTTACAATCTAATTTCTTTGTAATTATTTGTTAATCTTACTTATTATTAATTTTTTTTAAGTAAATGCAAGCACAAATATACTTTGTAATTCTCGATTAAAATAAGTAACTTTAAAATTAACAACTATTATTCAGTTACATTCAAGACTATATTAATGCTTGTATATATAACAAATTTTAAATATCTTATATTATGCAGTAATTAGTATCAGATTATAAAGTGGACTTATTTCCAGTTGTAACGTTACCTTTTGTCACATTATCTATACATTGTTTACGAACATAAAGATTTTCATTCTTTTTCAAATCTTTTTCTAGATCTTTAAACTTTGCTTCTAATCGCTTAGAATACGATTCTAGCTTATAAGCTGCTTGTTCTAGTTTATTGACACTGTCATCAATTTGATCAATATTCTCCAATATAGGCCGTAAATTTTTATATTTTTCATTTAAAGAATCCAATGATATTGAAACGTTTGACGATATTGTCTTTAATTCTGTATACTTAGCAATAGTCTCTTTATTTAGTCTTTCCAATAAACGATAATCAGCATGAGTAGCGGTGAGTTCTTCTTGCAAATACTCACCAGTTTTTTGAAACATTGTATTAGCTAAACGACTTAGATTTGGATCATGAGGATCAAGAGCTTCAAAACTACTGGTACTAGTTGAAAGTGTTGTACCACGTTTCGGCGATTCACATCTAGAATTTCCATCTGTCATTGAGCTTTCCATCTGTGCACACACAGATTGTGTCATTTCTTTTGACGGCTTATTTATTGTTGTCATTTTGATTATTTTGTTTTTATTTAGTATCACTTGGAATGAAACTTGTTAAATTAACAGCCAACTGTAATTTCGATGAATACTTTGTTCTAACAAAAGTGAAAAATATTTTTTAATGTCAAAAGTAAATAGACACTTCGAAATTAATTCTTTTCCTAACCTCAATTATGTCACATCTTCGAGAGAAACATTTATCTGACTCATACATTACAGTCTAACGTAATTTATACGTCAAGAGCTAATGCTGCATAATAATTAATATTTATTACAGTCGAGATTTATCGTACTTTTTATATTTATTTATTTATTATATTTACATCGAGTTAACTACGCGACTATTTCTGAAAACCAACTCAGTTTATAGTTGAAGATAAAATTGACTATAGCTAACTAGTTATTATCTTTATTCAAAATTTACAATATTATTTAAAAATAAAGAATAATAATGTAACTTTATCGAAAAATGAAAATTTTCCAAATTAATTCTTATTTTTAAATAATATAGGTTGTTTCACTCTAATTAATATGAATAGCAATATATGCATCGAGCAAAAAATGTCGATGTGTATTGATTTGTAATATATGTGTATATATATACATCTTCAGTTTACTCTAGAGCAATTTAATTCGAAATTTGTTGAAAAGGGGATCCTAAATAATTGTAATATATCCTGAAATGTGAATGCCACGTATAACATTAGAAGAAAATTCTCGATCTTTTTCTGAATAATTGCAAATCTGCCATTTACTTAAAATATCCAATCAAATTGAAGTAATTAAGATGACATTTTAAATGTTAAATCTAATTGGTCGGGCTTCTATGATATTCTATTTCGTTTTAATAAGAACGACAATAAAAGACCAATAGATAATAAAGAAAATTACATAAGTATTTATTTAAAAAATATTTTTAGAATGTTTGGAGGAAAAATACATAAAGGTTGATACGCGTTGTCCCGACACAAGAAAACGGGACTGAAGGTTGCTTTCTTGAAGAAACAGTGAAAACACTCCTAGTGGCGGCGCGCCGCTGGAATATAGTGTTGCGGTTTTTCTTGTGCGGAAATGTGAACATTTTCGGAGTACAAGGGGAAAATTAAAGGTGATTAGCGTGTGCCGTTGGTCGACGGTGAAAGGGGTCAGAAGGTAGGTTGAATTCAATGATAGTTTCTGTCAAGAAATCATTTAAACAGAGATGACACTCGTACTTTGAAGCGTTATATATGTACGATTCCGTATCTCTACAGGCCTGCCAGTCGCGACATGGCGGGTTTTCGAGAAGAGGATAAAGCACTCTTCCCAATTCAGAGCATATCTTCTATCGTTCAGATCTTCCAAAATCAGCTGGAAAATAGCTCTGAGCCAGACCTCGCGCTACTTTCAATCCTCGTCGGTGCTGTTGAGAATTCCCTAACCTGTAACCGGACATTTACGTCGCAGGAGAACGCTGTTTACGACGAGCCTAAATTGCCGGCTGTCGAGTATCATATAGCTGAAGCGTTATATACAAAGTTTCATGCTGTTATTAAAGGAGCTGTCGATTTAACAGTTTACGACACCAAATATGCTACGAGAGAGCTTATCAAGAAAGTCTCAGACGTAATATGGAACTCCCTAACGAGAAGCTACTATAAGGATCGGGCTCATCTACAGAGTCTTTACAGTTATCTTACTGCTAACAAATTAGATTGTTTTGGAGTGGCTTATGCAGTAGTTGCTGGATGTCAGGTGTTAGGATTTAAAGATGTTCATCTTGCCATGTCAGAGGACCATGCATGGGTTGTATATGGAGAGCATGGTTCTGAAACTGCAGAGGTTACATGGCACGGTATGTTTTATTTGTATTATAATTTTATGTTTTTTAGAAAGATTTATTGTCTTGTCATTATAGTATTTTATTTAAATGATGTCTGAGCTCAGTTCAAAAAACTGAATAATAAAAACATATCAATTGGTTTGATGTGTGTGCTGCAAATTACTCTAAGAATGCCCACATCAAATAGTTTAAGCATGCTACTTTTAATATTAGGGAAGGGAAACGAGGATAAACGTGGGCAACCCGTTGAACCTGGTGTAGCTTCTCGATCGTGGTTGTATGTAAATGGTCAGGCAGTTGTATGTTCTCGTGCTATGGAAGTTGCCACAATAGTATCTGCTATAAATCCTAGTCTGAGTGCGACAGCTGATGCAGCAGAAGTAGCATTACTTCAACAAGAATTATTATGGTTACTCTATGATTTGGGTCATCTTGCCAAATATCCTATGGCGCTTGGCAATTTGGGTGATTTAGAAGAGGCAGCACCAACGCCAGGAAGACCTCCAGCAATAGATTTATTTCAGGTTGATTTCAAATTTCTCCTAACAAATTTTTTAATAGAGCATGCAAGAAGAAATATCATCGAATTTCATTATTTTAGGAAGCCGTAAGATGTGCCAGAAAGTATTATGGTAATGCACACGTTTATCCATATACTTATCAAGGTGGATATCTCTACAGACATGGATTACATGCTAATGCTCTAGCGTCTTGGTCAGATGCTGCAGACGTATTGAGAAAGTAAGTTTTTATTTGGATGGTTTCCTCTTCAGGAGTAAATATATAAATATATACAAATATATATATTACATTTAAAATAGTTTTTTATTCTCTCGACACTTTTTTAATGTTAATTAATGTGCGACAGATACGATTATTCGCGGGACGACGGAGAAATATATAAGGAATTATTGGAAATCGCCAACGAATTAATACCTCACACGGTAAGGGCCGACGAGCGACTGTTACGACAGCCACGATGTTTCGTCTACCTTCTAAGATTTTACGACGGTATTTGTCAATGGGAGGAAGGGGCGAATACTCCTGTCTTGCACATAGGTTGGGCACGACCATTAGTGAATACCATTTCTAAATTCGATGCTTCGATTCGTGCTCAGGTTATCATCGAGTGTTACGATATGGAAACGAAGCAAGAGGAAGAGAAGATGCAAAAGAGAGAAACCAGTCCTGATGAGTCTCTTAACAATAATAATAATAATTATTGTAAAACGAAGGAGAGGGGTAGTGCTGCACGCGATTTAATCAAAAGTTTAGAGTCTAAAGTACCGGCTAATCCAGCACCGATGCATCCCAGTATTCAAGCATTAACCGCTGCTTGCAGTGAAAAAATCCTCAATAGAGATTATTTACTGCAAGGTGGTGGAGAACCTTTCGTCGCACCTCCTGAGGACGCCTTACCTCCAGCACCATCAACATCTCAGGAGAGTCTAGATCCCGAGGAGGAGATAGATTCGGAAAACGAGAGGCCAAGAATAACGTTGTACAGTCAGAAAATGAAGGGTCTCAAGGATCTCCTGTTAGCTGAGAAATTAAACACACATGCTATTTCGTTGCAATTAACCGCACAAAGTCAGGTACAAATAGGTAAGAAGTCACGCGGTAGCGACGAGGTAGGAGTTAACCAACGTCCTAAAAGGACGCGACGGGACTAGTATAAGATCTTTGACCACCGTTTTGGTCTGGTTAAGTATTGAACAACGCGTTAACCCGTTCTATATTTCGTCTTTTACGAACAACGAGGAATAACGGGAAACGTGATTAAAAATACATAACGGTGGTCTATACTTACCGGCGAAATGAATGAAAGAAAAAAAAAAAGAAACAGAAATTAGAAGGAAAAAGTCTTCGCCCTAATAGTTTCCTTTTATTTTTTTTTATTTATTTTTTTTTTTTTTTTTAATGAATTCTTGAAGTTGAAAACCCTTCCTCGAAGATCTTGAATAGTTTCTCAGAAGAGAAAAATCCTAATGATTTCTCTATGGTTGGATTTTGAACATTCTCTCATTTAAACTTCGAGATGATGGGAACTTTGTCGTTTTAGAGATAGGTATAGTAGATATGAACAAAATTTATAGAAAAGTACAAAAAAGTTATCCCCCCATCCCACCCTTTTTATTTAAGTTAAATACCGATAATCGCGGGTACTTGAGTATTGGAGTCTTCGTAAAAAGAAAAGAAAAAAAAAGAGATAAAAACGAAGATATTTTACATGCCATAGACGCATGTATCCTTTCATTCTTCCACGGTGTTAGAAAAAAAAAGAAAAAGTAAAAAGAACAGAACAAAAAGAAAAGAAAAATAAGAAGTATAAATCTTTCCTTTTCGCACGGTGAAGAAAAAAAAAAGAAAGAAAAAAAAAGAATGAATCGAATATCGTACCTAATTCTATTATTATAGGACATTCAGATTTTTTCCTTCAGTACGATTATTTATTCTATTAACGACATAATGATTTATCGATGCGCGAATCGATCGATATTCGGTATTCGTCGTTTCTTATATGTCTAACTTTCTTGTTGCACTCTTATTTATTGATTCACGTTTTTTCTATTAAAGCTATTGCACTATGAATGATTAGAATTGACAAGTTGTCTCTCGTTAATGTTTTTTAAATAGTAGTTGAAACTTTTGTTAGAATTACGCTTCTATGGTCTAGTAAGAGAAACCACACATTCCACTCTATACGTGGTGCAAACTAATTAAGTTTTACCTAAGGTATTTTAAGCATAAAATTTTCGCTTATTTTTATAACTATTTATTTTCAGAAGTAATTATAAGTACCTATTTGTAGTACTCTGTTTGGCTATTTTTCGATAGGGTAGGACAAACATAGACACGGTGCGCTATATCTACGGTTTGATCTATATTCGATTATTCGTATATTTGAAATATGTTTTAATTATGAACGAATTTTAAATACTTGCGACAAAATTTCCACAAATGATGAATGTTGATAATTTTTATTCTTAAAATCTTCTTTCATAATATGTATATGTATATGTATATGTACATATACACATACATATATACATATACATATACATATACACGCGCTCGTCGTCGCGAGTTATTAAATTAATATATTTTCCGGCAGCTTATAGCAGCTGAAGATTTTTATTTTTAATTTAACAAATTTTATTTTAAATCTTTTTTTATTTTTTATTATTGATAATATTATTATTTTTATTATTGGTTTTCTTTGTTTTTATATCTATTGTGACATTATTGACTTTTCTGTAGTGATAACGTCACACATTTCTTTGTTTATTTTTTGTTTTCTTTTTGTTTACTTTTTGTTTATTTTTTAATTTTTATTTTTAACGCGCAATATATTATGGTCATAGTAGCATGACCCGAATCATTTTATCAAACACAGTACCTTCCTAACAGTACTATATTATTAGTTTCTCCTATCCTAATTACCTCGAATCTTGATGGATATTGCGGATATCCAAGTACGTAATAAATAATCGCATCGACTTTGATGTTAAGAAAACGAAAATGAAGAAAGAAAGATAAAAAAAATTAAAAGATAAAGCAGAAATATGACTAAAGAACTATTTGACAATGTTTAGACGGGTTGTTGTAGAGTACGTTGTTGACAGGATGAATATAAATGGTCCGAGCAGATCGACGATCACTTAAATAATGAAAGGCGCTATCTTACTGTGATGCTGAATATATACTATATAAATATATATATATGAATATGAATATATATATATATAATTATACAATTAATAATCGTAATAACTAACAGGCAGCCTGACGATTGCAGAATTTGTTCTCTAACTTTCGTGGAGAAAAAAAGAAATTCTCTTTGTGTCGCGCTGAATTATTAAAATGAAATAAGAAAAAATAAATAAATGAATAAATAATAACAATAGCAAACAAGCTAATAATAATAAAGAAAAAAAATTAGAAATGATTACAATAATCATATAATTATTGCGGAAACGTGAGATATCGATATTCGACGTGATATCAATTATGTCGGCCGTCGATCGTCTGCCGTGCTTGCCGCAGCTAAAATCGATCTTTTTGGGTGTATGTATATTATATACACATTATTTTTTATTATCTTCCTTTCATTTTCTTTTTTCATTCTCCAAATAAAAACCGTATGTATACGTATATATGTATATATTTATCGTTCTCGGTGCATAAGTTAGGATCGTACCCTTTTAGCAGGCGACGCACGTCAGAATCAACGGCATGTTTTTTCTCTGACACTATCGATTCATATTTCTCCTAGCGTTTATCGAAAGTTAACATATAAAAATAAAAAAGAAGAAAAGAAGAAAGAAAATTAAAAAAAAAAAAATAATCACAGTGGAAGTAACGTGCGCGTTACGAGTTAAAAAATACGTATAGTCATCGCACGCTCGTATATGTATTATACATTTACGAGAGAGTTGATTGCTTGTTTTCTTTTAATTTCTTCTTATCATCGTTTTATATATATATATTTGTATATATGATTGACTTGGCAGATGCAAGTTCGATTTTTTTATCTCCCTATTTATCAGTAATTGAAGAAAAACAAAAAAAAAAAAAAGAAGAGAAGAAATATTGTTCGTTTTATCAAAATCATCAATGAATAAAATTTTTTGATAAATCACGTAAAATATTCTTCGTTTAATCGTAAAACTTCTTTCATTGAAAAAAAAAAAAAGAAAAGAATGAGGAAAGTAATAAAAAATAAAGATATTTAAAAAAATAGAAAATGAAGAGAAATTATGATAAACGAATTGTAAATCTTCTTTTCTGCGCCATTTATTAATGACGCGTAAGCGTATCTAGTATTTTTGTTTTTATTTTTATTTTGATTTTTATTTTTATTTTTTACTTTTATTTTAATAATATAAAAAGAGCGATTTTGAAAGAAGACTACAGGGATTATATTATGCATAATTATAGGAATAGTAAGAGAAGAATTATGGTGCAACAGAACAGTATTTTTATATTAGCGGAGGCGCGGATTTGTCCTCTTCTCAACTTATTATTGATAATATTTGAACGTAGAGTCAGATGATCATTGCGCGACATTTTCTTATTGATCTATGTAGAATGGAGTTGTGCGTTAAAAAAAATATAAAATACAAAAGTAAAAAAAAATTTGAAAAAGAAAAAAAGAAAAAATCGCTCGTGATGCGCGAATTAGTGTTGAATGATAATGATGATTATGATGATTATGATTATGATGGTGATGATGATAATGATGATGGTGATAATGATGATAATGATGATGATGATGATAATTATTATACAGATTATGATGATGGAAATGATGATTATGATGGTGATGATTATGATGATGATGATTATGATGACGGTGATGGTAATGATGATTATGATGAATATATGATTATTTATTGATAAATTAATTCTTAAGAAAAGTTCATTACACGATTCGTAAATGTTTGTAAAGCTATTATATGTATATTATCGAGCATTTCGATTACAGATGAATTAATATTATTCGCTGACAAAACTCGAGGAAAGGAAGGATAAGAAGAAAGAGTGTTCTTGGTAATACGCGCAGGAAGGATGGATTATTAATGAATATGATAAAATAGGAAAAGAAAGAAGAAATAAGAGATCTTCGATCATCGTCTTCTCGCTCTCTCAAAAGAAAAGAGAACAGAAAAAATATTCACGGACTAATAATTCATTTTCCTGTAGTGCTTTTTGATTTTCGATTCTCGTTTGGAGAAAATATTAACAAAGCCTTTCGAAAATGTGTTATCTACAATTAAGGAAAACAAAATAATTATTAACCACACACAAAAAAAAAAGAAACACACTATTTACATACACAACACTATAAAACACCCTAGTTTAATATATATTTTTTTCTCTCCCACTCCTGTCCTCCCTCTCCTCTTTATATTCTTCACGTATAAATTTACTATCTTATTCCGTATGTATTGCAATGTTACTATATGAACAAGAGAAACAATTTTCCAATGTAAACCTTTTTCTAATCTTTATCCATCTTTATCCTATATTGTTTAAACAATATACACTCATGATGCTATCTTGCCTTTAAGTTTTATCATGACTTTGAGTCATAGTTCGTAAGAGTAAGTTTTGCCATGTGCGCTAAAAAAAATAATTCAATACTTAAAAAGAGACAAGTCCGAAAAATAATTACTCTCCATCTATACTCCGTAGGAAGAAAAAAAAATGATAATAATATTATTAAAAATAAATAAAAGAACAATTGATATCGCACGATCGAGTATAATATCCGCTATCATAAATGAAATTTTACCTACCGTGGTAGTGCCATAACAAAACGATTGTATACTTCGAATGCGTCTGTAATTGTTGTTAATTGTACATACATACATATACGTATCGTACAAAATTTTCTCAGCAAAATAATAGTCTTTCGTTTTTTTTCGTTTTTACGAAAACTATTCCAATACCTCCGCTATATTATTTTTTTAGCGCACAAGAGTATTAAGATTTATTTAACCCTCTATAACGCGCTCTGATTATCATATGTCTGTATTATATTATATAGTTCTTTTTTTTTCCTTTTATTCACCGAGATATTTCTTTTTATAATAAGTTTTTTGTAACAGACGAAAATGCAACGAAACATTTCCGTAGCAATGAAACATACAATTATTCAAATTGACATCGATAATTTTATATGTATAGAATATGAATAGTTTTCCAACGGTGCTCTTAAATAATTTGCATTCTAATTAGTTATAGAGGGTTAAATTAATATATCGAGCTGATCCATTTATCGTTGTTATTTTGGATCATCGTGCTCGATCAGTCGACAATGAGCGATTTTGTATTATGCAATGTGCGTGATCTCGAGGACTTGGATAGATTTATGCATATGATTAAATAAATAGAGAACAAAATAAGAAGAAAGATAGTCATCTTTAAGGCTTCCTGCATAAGAAATCTCGTTATGTTTCTTAGCTTTTATACTATATTTTTTCTTATTTAATTATAATTCTTAGTCAGCTCTTATCGAATTGTAAATGAAAAAGAAACGTTATGCTATTCCGACGTCGACAGAGCATACGAATATTTTTGTTCCGAAAATTAAATATATATATAAAGGAATGAAAAAAAGAAATATATCCCAGTTCCAAGAGATATTCGCTGTCGACGATTATTATCTCTCAACGTAGACATTTATTAATCGATAAAAGATTATCGTCCACTTCCACGGAAATGTATTAACAAGATATATATATATACATATATATATATATATATATATATATATATANATATATATATATATATATATATATATATATATATATATATGTATGTATGTATGTATTTGTGTATTTAAGAAAATGCTATTGTAGTAAAATTAAGTCCATAAACACAACTATACGTATGATCTGACTATAACTTGGCAACGCATATAGATATGTAAAAAAAAAAAAAGCAGAAAATACGTAACAGACATACGCACACACATACACGTACTCAACGATTTCGCATGTACTTAAAAAGAAAAAAAAAAGATAGTAAATGATTCTGTTAACGCATTTGAACAGATTTATTTGAAATGTATCAAATATATATTGGCGATACTTAAAGTATGCAGAACAAATGAAAAAAAGGGTGTGTGCGAGATATTGATTCGAAAGAAAAATATTGAAATTTGTAATTTTAAGAAAAAAAGATTAAAAAAAAAAATTATACAGATATATATATATATATTAGTTGAAGAACAGCAACGTTCAAAGCGTACGAATAAATATCGAATTTGGTATTAATATTGGAAACAGTATTTTGCGTACTCACTAATCACATTAGACATAAATAATTCTCAAAAACATTTTTATATTTGAATTGTCGAGAATTGCAACATATATCTTCTATATTTTCAAAACCGAGGAGAAGAGATAAGAAAAAAAGTTAATAACAATAACGCGAGAGGACAAATAAAACGTCATCGAATTGAAATATTTCGCAAGAATAACTTTTCTCCACTTTCTTTCTTTTTTTCTCTCTCTCTCTCTTTCTTTCTCTCTCTATATCTCTCTATCTATCTTTCTCTCATTTCCTTTTCTTTCTCTTTCTTTCTATCGACAATTGTACGATCATTGATATAAATCAATAACTGTTATTTGTAAGAATGTCATCTAAAAATAAAAAGATCAAAAGAGAGAAAAAAGAAAAAAAAAAGAGAGAAGAGTAAACATTACTAATATGATATATTATACTACTCACTTCGATATTTCGTGTTGATAGACACGTACAGGACGAATCAGAAAAATGTAAACGCAACTATTGTTGATTGACAGAACAGTGAGTTTTAAAAGGCATAGTAGAAATGTCTTGTTTTTTTCTGTGGATTACAATAAACTATTTTATTCTAATTCTCCTGAGTTTATAATAACCGTTTACTTTTACATTTTTACTGATCATTTTCCCTTCTTCCATTTTTCTTCTTTTTTATTCCTGCGAAAATAAACTCTTACAATTAGATATATCCCAACGAGTATATTCCTCTAGAGTACTGCGATATCTAGTAATCATTTTTAGAAAAATAAAGAGAAAACTTATTTTGCTTTTTAAAGGGATAGATTTTTGTCTCATAAATTTACCTACTTTGGGCTAATCCTTTAACAAGGATGATAATCTTTTCAAAAATCTTTAATGGCTAGAAGGGTAAAGTGAAGGTAAAACCTCTTATTCTAAGAACCTTTTAATTCTTTTTACATCTATTTCTAGATTCAATAGTTTCTCGGAAAATATATTTTAAAATTTCACATACAATAAAAAATGCAAATTCAATTTTAAAAAAATATTTAGTAAATATCCTTATAAAATTTATTTTATAAAATATTCAACAAATTTATATGCATTTAATCTTTATGCAATATAGATTATATGCATATAATCTTATGCATATAATCTTTATGCAATATTCTGAACTTTAAATATCTCCCTTAAAAAAAAATTCTATAATAGTGACACTTATGATCAGACGACCTGGCGGACCATTCAATAAGGTAATCAATTAAATGGATCGGTATTTAAAATAGATTAAAATAAATAAAGTATAATTTATTATGAAATTGAATTACAGAAGAAATAATAGAAAATATTAAATACATAATAATATAAAAAAATATAATTACAATTATGACGCTATTTATATATTATAAAGAAAGAAAAAAAAAAGTGGTTTTTATTTAAATTAATATATAATATTATCTTTGACAAATTATAATATATATTATGGATACTAAAAAGTAATCAAAATTTTACTTTGCTGGCAAATGTTTATTTATTGAAAAATTTTTAATGCTAATCATCAAAAAAAATTTTTCATTATTTTCTAAAACCTTTTGCCTTTTTAAAAAGTCCTTCGATTTTTCATCATTTCACTAAATGTGAGTGTACTCTTCGAAGCAATTTTTATTATTTTTCAGTATCCTTAATATATATATTAAATTTAAATAATTGTGGATAAATAGAAAATTGTGGATAATAAAATTTGTGACTAAGCTATTCTCTGATATAATAATAAATATTAACGCGGATATCCTAGGATATATAAACCGACGAAATACATATTAAAATATATTATTGAATACATTAAGCATAAATTTTATTCTTTTTTTTAAATATGTTATATTCAATCTTTCAAGTGTCAGTTTTTAAAATTCAAGTTAAGTTAAATGCAAATGTTGTTAAAGTAAATAAAACATAGATATGATAGTATAAATAACATAAAAATACTAAAAATTACAAGATACAATAATAAATAATTTTTATATTCATATATACTATTAATAGAGAGAGATACACTCAAAAGTGTTCAACCTTACAGAAGACAAACGGCTTTAAATAGCATTTTCTTTTAATTCGTGGTGGATTATTTATTTCTCTTTTCTTTTCTGTTTCTGCTTCTGCTTCTGTTTCTGTTACTGTTACTGTTTCTGTTTCTGTTACTGTTTCTGTTTCTGTTACTGTTTCTGTTTCTGTTACTGTTTTTGTATTAATATTGAAAGCAGGTTTAGTAATATTCGTTTGACGAGAGAATTCATGAATTTTTACTGCACTTAATAATGGAAAAAAATATTTTAAATGTGTCTCGTAGTATTTGAAGCCTAATTTTTCACACAAATTAATTTCTTCTGTAAGAAAATCGAAAAATAGTAAATTTACGCGTGTATATTTTTTTTCTTCGCAAAATTGAAATGCAGTTTTAATGAGTTGAGTTCCTATTCCTTTCCGCGTATAATCATTATGAACAAAGAATTCATTTAATAAAGCAGAATTATTAAATCTAACATTTTTATTCACTCCAATAAAGCCTACTATTTTCTTATCATAATCGTATAAATTAATTTTAGATTTCTGTAATTCTGTTTCTGTTACCCATGTATAACGTAAATATGGTTCAAAACACATTAACGAACGATAGAGATATGCTTCAGCTACCCAATAACACTTGTCACCGTTTGCGTTGCAATTCCTATTTTAAAAATAAATATTTCTTTTTAAAGCAACTAATTAATAATTAAGTTTAACAAACAAAGCAAATACATTGAAATAAAAACATAAATATATTAAAAATATAATACCATGTATCAAATATTTCTTTTTGAAAATCCTGGATTAATTTCAAAAATAACAGATATATCATAATGTAAACCGCAAATGCAATAATAAGCGGATACATTAGATAATAAGGAAAATAAATATCGAACATGTATAAATTGCAAACAAATAAAATTAACAAATTTGGGAGAAAATTATTTGTAATCTTAAGATTATAGTAAGTCCGATTCAATGAAGCCATTAAAGAGCTTTTAACTAGTTCTTTGCAGTACGGTTCATCTTCTTGTTTATAAGGTCGAATATAAAGAAAATTATCCATATTTATTTATTATATTAAACACTTCGTATCAACTGAATGCACGACTACAAATATATTTATAACGTTTTTCTATTTTAATAACAAGTTTTTAATTTGAAATAATTCAGTTTAAAGCTTTGTGTAATAAATAAGATCATTAGTAGCTGTACAAACTATTCTGACTAAACTATTTAAATTCCAACTGAAGTCTCGCTACATAAATATATCTATTTATAAGGAATTAACGTCCTTTGATATTCGATAATATTGGGTTAGCAAGAAAGTAATGTCGGTTTTTTTTCTTGCCAATCCAATAATATTATATATATATATTATATATATTATTTATTATATAATATTATATTATATTATTATATATTTACATTATTTTATAATATAATAATATATATATGTATATATATAATAGTAATATATATATATATTATATATATTAACTATTATATAATATATTAGTAATAATTAATATTTATTACTATAAATATTAATATATTTATTACTACTGAAATTACTTTTTTGCCAACCCAATAATAAATTGTCTACACTTTAATCGTTTGTATTTCTCAATATTTTCATTTAGGAAAATTTGGCAACGAAAAAAAATAAAATTACTTCAAGTAAAAGATTAATTAACGACATTTCTTACAAACAAAAAAATTATTCATTAGCATTTTATGTAATTTCCATTATTATGATTAAATATATTGGGTGGCAATCATAAATTTCGTATTTGTGTCGGTTACAGTTGTCGACTGAATAGATTAAATAGTAATAACTTAACTCGATACAATGTTTATATATTTAAAACAAATTTATTATGAAACTCAGTCATCGTTGTTCATTTTGTAAACTGTTCTTAGTAGAACCGAACTGATTTACTTTATCCTATTTCATTTTTTTGCGAAATTACATTAAATATGAAATATTTTTAATTGTTTGCTATTCTTAGAATGTCTATCAATGAGTCGGTAATATTAATTTTAAATGTCATATGCTTTACTCATAAGTAAAAAAAACTATATAACTGGAAAATAATCTCTACTGAATCAGTTAGGTTCCTTATTGTATACAATGTGTATTAAAAGAAGCAGAAAACTTGAATATTTCTGTTGGATTTATAGATACGTATTTGAATAGCTTTGAAACTAGAACATTAGAATTTGAATAGCTTTGAAGGACACATATTGTTATCGGAAATTCATTCTTTGAAATATTAATTTTTTCGGCGTTTTCAAGGTTATCATCCTGAAGCAAAATTAAATTTTTATTTTCTACGGATAATTGTAGTTGTGTAAATTATAAGTGAGTATAATAGATTAACACAATCTTTAATTAACATTTAATCTGAGAATGTGAAATAAATTAAAATAAGCTTATAAAATTCATTTGCTTTATTAGTGCTATTCTGAATCCTCAAAATAATTCCCTTTAGCTTTTATACATTAATTTATAATTAATTATACATTAATTTAATTACACAAAGTTATTTTTTTCTATTGCATATAAACCAAATCATATAGATATATATATACATTTTTTCGTACTATTAGACATTTAATTTATTTATTATGAAATTTAGTAATAGAAGAAAAAAGAGAAATATATAAAATAATAATAACGCATTCTACTAGACGATTATTGTCTTTTATATATATATATATATTTTTTAGAAATGCGTCCTTTATTTAAATTAATATATATTACTATATTTGTCAATTACTAATAATATATTAAATTTAAATAATAGTGTCTATAAACAATAAAATTTTTTAGAAAGCCGCAATATTATATAACAGTAAGTATCAATATCGTTCTCTTGGGCCAAATAAGACAACGAAATTTGTATTAATATATTACTGCATATAATTTACATCAACAATTTATATTTTTATATAGATTATATATTCTTCTAATGTTTAAGTTAAGTTAAGCACAAAATATAGATATTGTAGAATATAAATGACAAAATAAAAAACAAACATTCTAAGTTAGAAATAAACGAAAAAATGTAGTAAATTATTAGCTATAGTTACAGATACTATTTAATAGAATACTATTTAAAGATTAAAGTATTTTATAAAAAAGCATTTAAAGTTTAAAAATTTAAATGTCTTAAGTAGCGTCTTCTTTGTGTTTGTATCTTTGTTTGTGTTTGTATCTTTGTTTGTGTTTGTATCTCTGGTTGTGTTTGCATCTCTGTTTCTCCTACACTTTTTGTTAACATTTGTTTTTTGGATTCAATACTAAATATAGGTCTTGTAAATTCCGTACAGTAGGAGAATTCATGCATTTTTATTCCAACCAATAATGGTAAAAATGATTTTGGCTGTGTTTCGTAGTATTTGAAGCCTAATTTTTTACACAAATTTATACTTTCCGTAAGAAATTCGAAAAATTTCAAATTTACGCGTGTATATTTCTTTTTATCGCAAAATTGAAGAGCAGTTTTAATGAGTTGAGTTCCTATTCCTTTTCGCGTATAATCATTATGAACAAAGAATTCATTTAATAAAGCAGAATTATTAAATCTAACATTTTTATCCACTCCAATAAAACCTACTATTTTCTTATCATAATCGGATAAATTAATTTTAGATTTCTGTAATTCTGTTTCTGTTAACCATGTATAACGTAAATATGGTTCAAAACACATTAATGAACGATGGTGATATGCTTCAGCTACCCAAAAACATTTATCACTATTTTCGTTGTAGTTCCTATTTTAAAAACAAATATTTTTTTTTAAAGCATAATTTTAATATAAATAATAATTTTCTTAATTAAGTAAAGCAAATAAATCGTAATAAAAAAGAAAAAAATAATTAAAAAAAAAATAATACCTTGCAGCATCAAATATGGTTTTTTGGGAATTTTTAACTGTTTTCCAAAATAGTACATATAGTATAAGGTAGATTCCATATGTAACAACAAGCGGATACATTAAGTAATAAGGAAAAGGAGTACCTGACCAATATAATTTGCAAGCAGCAAGCACAAGTAGAATTTGTAAACGATTTTTTGCAATTATAAAATTAGTATATAACGGATTTATTAGACCCATAATAGAATTTTTTGCTAGTTCTTTGCAATAAGGTTCATCTTCTTTTGTATAAGGTCGAACACAAAGAAAATTTTCCATGCTTATTTTTTATATTAAGCACTTTTTATCAATTTTACTCGCGACTGTCTATACACTTATAATGCTTATTTAAATAAATTACGTATTTTTAAGATAATAGAAATAGAATTTTAGATTAATAAGAAAAGTATTTTTATAATAAATAAGATTACTGGCAGTTGTATTCACTCTCCTAATTCAATTTCTAACTGAAACCATACTACACAGATAGATCTATATATACATATATATGGAGGTCATGTCATTCGACAAACGTTAATAATAAATTGTTTATATTTAAAATGCTTATATCTAGAATAAATACATTTAAAATTTTAAAAGTCTTGCAACAGAAGAGAACGATATTATTTAAAGTAAAGAATTAATTAATGACGTTAATTAAATATAAATTAACTAATAGCTTTTTTTGATTTCTAATAATATTGCGATTAAACACTTTGAATGATAATTAAAAATTTTGTATCTGTTAAGTTACAGTTATCAATTAAGTAGATTAAATAATGATAAGTGAACGCAGATTATTAATTTAAAAAAAAAATTATTATTAATTCATATAAATTTATATTTATAAAGCAGTTTTTTATTTTATATCTTGTTCTCAGTGTTGCCATACCTATAGATATTTTTCTTTTTTTGTAGAATGACATTAAGTGTCGAATAACATTAAAGATATTTCTTGTTTAACCAATCAACTAAGATAAATGATAATTTATTATATATATGATAAATATTATTTATTTATTAAATATTATTTATTATATATATATGATAAATATATTATATATATTCTTAAATATATATTTTTAAATATATATTATATATTTGAAATAATAAAATGAAATATTTCTTCAATAATCAATGTCATGATATAATGAATTTTAATTGTTTACGACACGTCCTCCGTCTATTCAGCAATTAAATAATCGTCTTTTTCGTCTTCGTGAAGCATTTATATACTGTATTCTGTGTGAATAGAAGCTTGCAATTCTGAAGTTATAGTTTTTTATTGCATATTAATGAAATCGTGTATATACATTTTTTCGTACTTATTTGACGTTTAATTAACTTACACTCTTTAAGCTTATTTATAACATTTTCATTGTCTGAAAAATTTCTCTAAACGTCGGACAAATTTTCGAATCTTCTAACGTGATTTTCTTAAGCTAATAAATGAACAATATTAATGGATTCCACTATAATTAATATGGAGTGTAGATTTAGCAAAATCCGTTAGACATGAGTATTCATATATTTTTATTTTTCTGAATATTGGAAAAAAAGATATTGACTGTGTGTCATAGTATTCGAAGCCTAATTTTTTACACAAAATTTCAGCGTCTGTCAACAAATCAAATAATTGCAAATTTAAGCGTGTATATTTTTTTTTATCGCAAAATTGAAGAGCAGTTTTAATGAGTTGAGTTCCTATTCCTTTCCGAGCATAATCATTATGAACAAGAAATCCATTTACTGAAGCAGAATTATTAGATCTAACATTTTTATTCACTCCAATAAAACCTACTATTTTTTTATCATGATCGGATAAATTAATGTTATATTTTTCTAATTCTGTTTCGGTTAACCATGTATAATGTAAATATGGTCGAAAGCAATTCAACGGACGATAGTTATATGCTACAGCTACCCAAAAACATTTATCACCATTTTCGTTGTAGTTCCTATTTTAAAAACAAATATTTTTTTTTAAAGCATAATTAAAACTAAATAATAATTTTATTTAATAAGCAAAGGAAATAAATTGAAACAAATAAATATAAAAGATATAATACCGTGTAACATCAAATAGATCTTTTTGGAAATCTTGAACTAGTTCCCAGGCTAGTACATGTAGTGTAATATATATCGCAAATGCAATAATAAGTGGATATATTAAGCAATAAGGAAAAGAAATATTCGGCCAGTATAACTTGCTAACAAAGAACGTAAATAGAATTTGATAACGTAAACTTGTCATCATAAGATTAGAGTATATCGAATTCAATGAAGACATAACAGATTTTTCAGCTAGTTCTTTGCAGTACGGTGTATCTTCTTGTTTATAAGGTCGAATACAAAGAAAATTATGCATGTTTATTTCCTATATTAAACACTATTAATTTTATTCTTATATAATTTGTTTAAAATATTTTTATGATAAATAAGATCGCTGGTAGTTTAATACACTTTTCTAATTTAATTTATAACTGAATCTATACTACATAAATATATATATATATATNATATATATATATATATATATATATATGCATGGAGGTCATGTTATTTGGTATACGTTAATAATAAATTGTTTATATCAAAAATAAATACATTTTCAATTTTGAAAATTTGGCAATGGGAAGAAACGGTATTATTAAAATTGAAAGCTGACTTTAAAAGTATAGGATAAATAACGACATTTTTTTAAATACAAATTATGTAACAGCGTCTTATTTGATTTACAATTAGATTACAATTATATACATTTTAAATCATTTAAAAAGTCTATAAAATTTATCAAAAAAGAAGGTAACCATCAAGATTTCTCAGAATTTTCATCCTCCTCAGGTTGAGTATCCAAATTTTTAGATGTCGACGAGTATTCAGAAGGCGTCTTCGAACAGATTTGTTTGAGAAGAAAATAAATGTCTTCCGGTGATATTTCCATCGCCAAAAGTTCTATTGCAATCCTAATATACGATGATAATATAAAAATAATTTAATATACATTTTTATACATTTGACTCCATTTGATCTCGATAAATTTATATATATAAACAAAAAAAAGAAATATAACACGAAACTTTACTTTATAGGTTATACGAAACTGTTAAGAAATTTATATTAGAAATATTACCGAAAGACACCAGGAGTCGCAGTAATTCCAGCTAAATCTGCGAGTGCAATTAATTCTGTTTGATGAGCCTGTGAGAACGTCATAATATTTACTAAACGTTGTAATGATAAAGAATCGTACGAATTTATTTCTGTTTACATACAATGCATATCACGTTACCAAAGAATACTGCAATATTTACTTGTCACGTAGGGTGAGAATAGTAAAACAACTAGATTCGAAATGATCTGCTCCATAGATAAATCTAAATTTTGTATTTTCTATTTTATCGATAAAAGTAAAGATAATTCATTTTTGTAAGCAAAGAATACACAGAAGTATATAGAAGCTCATAAGTCCCGTTTTTTATCTAACAAGATTCATCTTAATTACTACCGTAACCACCAGTGGGCGATACTGTATTTTTTGATAGTATTGTACTCTTCTTTGATGATTGTACCATTCTTTGATAGATTGTACTGTAACCGCATTAAGTACCTACTATCGCCCACTTGTGATAACTAATTATGCCCGGTGCATAACTACAATGAATCTGGCTAGATAAAAAACTGGATTTGTGAGCTTCAATGTACTTCTATATTCTTTGCTTTAAATAAATATGTCAGTGTGTACCATCGATAGTACACAAGACCGGAATGGAAAGTTTAGCATGTACCATTTGTGGTACATATGGCATGGAACGTGTTAATACATTTTTAAATAGATAGCGTTGTCTGCGACAATACTATGTCAAGAATGATGAATGCACGACTTAGTAATAGATAATAATCATGGACGTTAGCAGCTGTCGATGGTGTATGTGAATTAAAATAGAATTATTTTTCTATAGTTTAATCTGACAGATATTATTCGTGGTTTCTAAAGGCATTTAAATTATATGTTTATTATCTCTTAACGAATTTTTATCTATCATCTATATATGATCTTATATTAAATTGTTTTTTTTTTAAGTTTTATACCAAAAACGGTTATAAACTTAATTCAGGTTATTACAAAAATTCAAGATTAGAGTCATGAACATATTGTTATTTCTAAAAAGTTGAATTGTTATTATTTCGTATGATAACAATTGGGTGAAAATGTGTTCTTTAAAATGGAGGTTAGATTTATTCTTGTTATATGCAGTGATTTGGAGCAGTTGTGTGTTAGATTCATCTTGTTTAGAAGTGATATATGCAGTAAATGCTGGAGGTGAAGCACACTCTGATAGTTATGGAATTCGTTATGCAAGAGACCCTTTAATGGGGAAAGTCGGTACTGCTTCAGACTATGGCAAGCAATTACTCATTGGTCGTGTTAATAGCATAGATCAAATATTGTATCAAACAGAGCGTTATCATCATAGTACTTTTGGATATGATATACCTATAAGCGAAGATGGAGAATATGTCATGATTTTAAAATTTTGCGAAGTCTATTTTAATTCACCAAACATGAAGGTATACCCAGGCTCTTTATTTTTTATATATTTATTATATAAAAAACTAAATTTCTGTATTATTATAGAATTCTAAGTATTAGATATTTAATAATTAATGATTTAATTGTATTCATTTATCAGGTGTTCGATGTGGTATTGAACGGAGATCATACAGTAGTCACCGATTTGGACATTTTTGAAAGAGTGGGCAGAGGTATCGCACACGATGAATATATTCCATTTAAAGTACAAGATGGAAAATTAATATACAATGATGAAGAATCTGATATATTAGCAGGAAAAATAAGAGTTGAATTTATAAAAGTAATATACCTGTTTATTATGTTAAAAAACTTTCGAAAGATAAATTTTAGTAACTAACATTTATTTTTTCTTTTAGGGTTATAGAGACAATCCTAAGATAAATGCAATTGCAGTTATTAAAGGAAAAGCAGAAGGTGAATTTTCATATAGATTTTTTTATATTTCCACCAAAAAAAAAGGGAAATGAAAATATAATTTTGTCTCAACGTAATCAACGTAATGTAATATTGTATATGATATATGTTTTAGATGTTCCTCAATTAGGTCCAATTCCTCAAGAAGCTGAGGAATATCCCAATATACAGGAGGATGAAGAAGAATCAACAGTTCGAAGTAGGCATACGAGTGGACCTAGAACTCCAGATCCGTATTCCATTGATGATTCTTCTGTAATGTTACCTGTCTTTGTAGCTATAGGAGCTTTTATACCTCTTTTATTTTGTTTATGCAGATTGTAATTTGTCGATAAAAAATGTGCACAGAAACACAATGTACTTACTTAAGATTGATGATATTCTCAACTGCCTACGTTACTTTAATAATGTACAAAAGAATGTGTAAATGAATGGAAGCTAGCGGCAAACGTTCCATTCCACTTTGCGTTATAACTTTAGATTTAAGATATAAATATTTATTACTAATTTATATAGATGAGCACACATACAGACGCACTTATATATTTAATGTATACAGAATTATTGGTTTAATTAATGGAAACATACAAGATTTCAACGAAGATATGCATATATGAAACTACATATTATATTTTATATTTGTTTATTTTTACAAAAGGTTTAGAAAATAATTGTATAATTTGTTTATTTACTTATTTAACACACACACACATATATATATATATATATATATATATATATATATATATATATATACACAAACATCACACATGTACACACAGAGCGTAATTGATAGCTTTAGCTATTGAAAAGCTTGTAGCGCATAGTCGATCAAATGCAAAACTAACATAAGTTAAACATAAATCAAGCCAAAACGAAGTTTGGTCGATAGCCCATTAAAAATATACCAAAGGAGAAATCTTTGATTTTTTGCAAAAGAGCAAATAAAGCTGTTACTATTACAACATCCGATTGTTATCATTTTTTTTCATTGGTAGTCAATTCATTCTTATTTAACATCCATTCGTTATTATTTTATCGTTTAAATAATCATCGTTTAATAATACACCGGAGAACAAAGTCCGGTGTTTGGTAAATTTTAGTATTATATAAGTAGATTATTGTCAATGCGCTATCGTAACAATAACTGATGATTACAATTTATCTGATGTTATCAGTTTCGATCATATTTTTAATCTCAAAGTAGACGTTCGCACAAAATCATGATTATGAAGGGAAGATTGTATATATGTATTTATATGTCCATAAAAGACGTGTTTGATTTATTTATCTTTCTTTTTTTTTCTTTATGGGGGAAAAAAAGGAAAAATTAAAGTGAGAAGAAAGATTCTTATATCTCATTACAGTTGCTTTCTAAAGCAAACGCGCTTTCTCGACGATCGAGCGTTAAGTGTCCCCCTGCGATCGTCGTCCAATCGCCATCACGGCAATCGGGATACACGTCAGTACAAGTGCCAACTTCCGCAAATTCACGGTACTGCAAAGTATCATTCGCTTATCAAACGGTGCTTTTAAAATGCCGTTGTATATCGATCATGCCGCGGACCGCGATCAACAAAAGGGGAAGACTTGCAACAAATTCAATTGGCCGTCGGGTCACTTCGAAAGATTTTGTAGGTGTGCTCAACACGTTTGTACGTATGCCTCGTACGTGAGCTTCGTACGGTTCCTTAATGGGAATAAGCTCATTCATCCCATGAAACGGAAGATCACGTGACTGCCGATCGTCTAGGTCTTTGATGTATGGTCATCACTGGCAATTAGTTGTCAATTCAAGGCCGTACTTATGGCTTGGAAGACCCGACGTCATAGCTTCGAGTGCCACCGTATTATATTGTTCCCTACCTTGAGAAAAAAAAAAGAAAAGTAATCTATTCTGATCAAATAGATTTCTTTGCCTGACGATATCTTACGATCTTAATATTTTAAAAGTTATTCGAATCTCGATCATTCTACGTTAATATCTTTGTCATGATACTTTGAAATTCTTATTACACTTGCAGACTAATTATCGCGCTTCGAATCACGATATGTATAAAAGACGATGGGAATTTACGTTAAGATAGATAGGAAAAAACACAATTTTTATATTTCTGTCGTAGGTGTAGATTAAATAATATGAATTTTTAAATTTGTAATATTTCTTGTTTAAGATAAAGGAAAAATATTGATAAGTAAATGATACTTTTTACCTAACGGAAAATTTATTTTTCAGACTAAATGATGATTATTTTCGTTTAACATTAAAGGGTGGACTTATGTGTGTATATATACATATGGTTGCGTGTCCGTTAAGTGCGAACGTTAACTCGAATTCATGCATATCCCAACAATCATCTCTCTCTCTCTCTCTCTCTCTCTCTCTCTTTCTCACTTTCTCTTTTTCTCTAAGGGGGAATGGTTTTATTAAAATCACAGACAGCAGAGATATGATAGGGAACACGATTGGTCAGAAATAAAATCTATAAGAGTCAAATACTTTGGTATAGTGTGGTAAATGTGCATCTCACTATGAAGTTATTTATTTATTTTTTTAATCTGACAACAATCATCATCGTTTTAGAAAAAATTCTTTATATTTTACTAATTTCTTTAATACTTCCAATTATTCTTATAATATCTGATAGGAATATCACAATAAAATAAGAAACATAACAATAGTCCAACAGGAGACATACTTCGAAAGCATTTTCTATGAGAGAATGGTACGTCAATCTCAACTCGTTGGTCCAATTTGCTAATGCACTACGTTAATTGCCTAGTTAAAGTAGTTAGTTAAATTAGTGAGACCGACGAACTCTTGTAAAATCGTTAAAGTCGTTAAAATCATGACAAAATCGAGGATCAATGTTTCGTGATTTTAATGATTACAAAATCAATCTTTGTACGTATCTGTGGCTTCGAATTACAGATGGAAAGAGACAAACGGAAGTTTTATATAATTAAAAATAAAATAAAGTAAATAAAAAAGTAAATAAAAAACTTATATATGTGTATAAAGAAATTTTTCATTTAAAATGAAAATAAAGAAAAGAAAAAAAAATAATATATAGACGAATTTTGTCATAACGATAAATATTGATCCAAAGTTTAGTCTTTATCGACGATAATCCACAGAATACCCTTTCTGTCAGATCATTATAGATTGAACAACTTACAATTAGTCTGATATGTGTGCATGTATGTATACGTTCGTTGACGCACGTTTGTATATATATGTATATATGTATGTATATGCATCGATGTATAAAGTATAGATAGAGTAGAACGTATATGATAGACAAAAAGAGAGAGAATGATCGAACGAGTGATAAAGACACAAGGGGTCGATCCCCCCTCGCATAAGAGTCGTTATAAAAGCAGCGGATGGTCAATCTCGACGTCTTATTGCTAACGTGACCATCACCTCGTAACAGAGAAGAGAATCGCTTCGATCTTTCGATAGAAGAGAAAGAAGTGAAAGAAAAAGAAGAAAGTAAAAAAGGAGATAAAATCGAAGAAAATGGTGCAAGTAACTGGAAGATATCAATACGTCTCCGGAGAAAATTTCGAGGAATATCTCCAAGCAATTGGACAATATGAAACGGCGAAACCTTTTTTGAACGCTCAACCGATCATCGAAATCTCTCAGAATGGAGATCAATGGGTTGTCACTATTGAGAGCAATGGTAAAACTGCTGTGACAACTTTCAAATTAGGAGAAGAATACGATGAAAACATGCCATCTTTTAGTGGTACTCTCAAGGTCGGTCTCATCTTCTTCATTTTCATCTATTGTTTTTCTTTGTGATCTATATTTTGATGTAGTTTGATAATCTTCTATTTCTTTTGTATCATTTGGAAAAGAATTACCAAATGGAAGAACTTACATTAGTGTTGTGTCGTAGTTATTTAAATTTGTGTTCATATATATATATATTCTTTTATTTATTTTAACATAGTATAAATACATATAGAAAAAGATGTATTTCGTGTGATCTCTCTTAGGTCTTATTTATAACAATGAAAATAAATGAAATAAACAATTAATAAATCGTCAAATTTATCTTTCAGAGTTTTACTACTAAAGAAGGTGATGGATTTGTGACTGAAACTAAATTGGCTTCAGGAGTGAAAAGTATTCGAAATTATAAATTTACGGATACCCACATGACCGTTGTGAGTATTTTATTATTATAATAATATATATCGTAAGTCAGAGGGTTCATACCTGTTCCCACTGTAAATTTTAAATAATTAATATTCATTTGTAATGCAAGGCTTCAAAATTCTTATATACGGAAACCTATATTAGGATTACTAAATTTTCTAATTGATGTTAATGTTATTGCAGAAGAACATTTTATTTTTAGAGAAATATAACATTATTTAAATGATAAGAACTTGGTATATATATTATATATACTAATGTACTATTGCATAATATATCCTTTTTTTTAAATTTTTTATTTTAATCTATATAAAATTATGTGTTTATGAAATTATAAAATAAAATTTGAGATTGATGAGAAGAATAAGATAAAAAATAATCATTTTTATGACATTTTCAGCATTTAACGGAGAGTAAATCAGGAGTGAAAGCAACGCGTACATATAAAAGACTTTAAAATGTGTTATTTTAACAGTCTAGTTTGAATGAAACATAAAATAACTTTTTATTAACATAATTAATAAATAAAATTACTTCGTACAACTTTTATTGTCTTGTTTTATTTCTTATTTTTATTTAAAAATCCTATTAAATATCAATATTTAAACTTTTTCTGAGTTTGAATCGAATATATATAATCGATTGTTAGCATTAAATAACAAAATTACTATTATTTATAAGTACTATTTATAAGATTGTTAACATTAAATAAAAAAATTACTATTATTTATAATTTTATTTTAAATAAAAAAATTATTATTATTTATTTATTTAATTTTCCCTACATTTCTAAATGAATTATTTTCGTTGATATATTGTATTTCTTTCAATAAAATAGTGGTTGTTATAAAGTCTTGTTTATATAAAGTTGTATCGATCGATCTTATTCTATATAGGATTTTTGATGTGTAGAAAAAGGTCAATTGAAAAGGTAAATAATTTACTGATAAATGAATCAGTGTCGCATAATTTTATCAAACATTACTATTCTTTAGATATCATCGTATGACAATAACAAAGAACATAATAGTGATTGAAAAAAAAAAAAAATAAATAAAATAGAAGGACAATCTTACGAGCAGGAAAGTAAAAGAATAAATGTTCTACTTTGTTGATCAAACACAATAAGTGTTAATCTATCGATATATGATACATCTATTAATTCGATTATTCGAAAGTAAGCTACTAGATAAGTGAATTGATAAATCGTGAAAATAAGAATTTATTATCTTATCTTAATTATAATAATTCTTTTTAGTTATTAGTTTAAATATATTGTGAACTGGTTGATATTAATTATAATATAATTCAATTGAAAAGCAAAGTATTGAAATAGGAATTTGGTGTATTTTAATGAAATATTTATATAAGATATTGTAATAATTTCCTTATTTATCGATTTAAATATCTATCTACTTAGTCAATATTAAATACAATTAAAAAATTATTAAACAATAATAGTTTAAATGAAATGCATTAAATGAGGACTGAAAAATTTTAAATGAATTTTGTCGCTGATTACGTATCGTCTGAAAAACAATTTAAGCAACACAAAAGACGCTATTTACATTATACCTATGTCCCGATTTGCATTGAAGATAGGTTCCTCATAAAACCGTGTAAATCGAAAACAAACTAAAATGTACATAATTCAGTCATTTATTTCAATGTAATTCAAATTCTTTACGGATGATTTTTGCTGTAAACGCAACTAACTGGTTCAGACTTCTCGATCCGGATCGGGGGCAAAACTTTCAATATAAGCCGTGTCAATCGTAGATGACTGACGTTCAACTGTCTTCTTAATACAAAGTAACGCGCGTGGCCTGACGGGGATTTCCGTAAGAATTTGCCTGGCGTTCAACGTGTCAAGTTTTGGCACCTACTCCTGGGGTGTAATGTATTGTCCTAAATAAGTCCTACAACTGTGCTCTACAACAAAATTTTAAAAATGTTTGTAATTATCCTTATAGATAATATACCTATAAGGGCTATCTTTAATAGCCCTTGTTAGATGTATGTTACTAATATATTTTCATATATATGTATAATTTTGAGCTAAAATTGATATTTTAAACATGTATATGATCGTCATATATATAGTGATTATTAGTGTGTAAGTGAATAAAAAGAATGAATGAGTGAATAAATCCTATTCCTAACTGTGAAACCGGATAAATATATTATTACTATTATTATTATTTTTATATATTTCAATTTTAGTATAGAGTATATTCTTTTAAATAAGGATCAATATATTTTATAAAATGCTGACGAATTATAAATTGGAATATTTTCCTAGAGATATTGTAAAAACAAATTAAAAAATCGAAACAAAATAAAAGTCTGTCTTCGTTTAATTTTTATAGATTTTCATGCGATTATTTTATCCAATTGAATTGCTTATATAAAAATTCAAATTTTTACGTTTTCAAAATACGATGTGCAATTATCAAGGAAGACCCTGAGATCTCGTTAATCGTTATGTATTTGTATTAAGCTTAAGCCATTATCAAGCGAAAATTTATTGTTTTTATCAAATGAGCTTCTGACTTTGAAGTATCCTATATTATTAGAAGTTAAAAATGATGCCAAAGATTACACCGGATACAAAGTACAATAAAACCTTGATTTAACTAGCGCAATCGGGGATAAATGATGCGAATAAATCAAGATTTACTATATATCTCGACTTGATTTGAATGTTTGTTAACAAACATAAGACAACGGATATCCAATAACTTCGATAAACAAGACCATGATTAATTAAGACGTCGGATAAACACTTATCGATTAATTAAGGTTTTACTGTACTACAAAAACGTACTGTAAATATGTTCAAAGTACTATTGATTGTGAGTAGAAATGTTATCACTGCATTAAGATTAGCGATACACATATTGAACATTTGCAATATGAAAAGTTTAGCAAAATAAGTGAGTTTATGACAAGAATTTGCTACTTTCGAATGAAAATTTACACATCTCAGCGTTTTTCGAAAAAATAAATAGATTTTTTAATAATACAGAAGACACATTTGGTTGAGACACTGCATACTTACTGTACTTAATTATATAGACCATACTATTAGAAAAACAAAACACTGTTTTTTCGAATAAGTATTGATTTTTATTCGCTGACTTATATAGATTACTTTTTTCGACGAACCTCGTCTCCGTACGTTACAAAGAAATCGTATCATAAGATTTTACATCTAATCACGACGGTTATAGAATGTTCACACAGGGATCAAAAAAACATTTTGGAATGATCTCGTAACATTCCACTCGATGATGATTACATTCATTATAATTTGCGTATTTACTGAATACGTGTTTTATGTTAAAATGTAAGGGTATATAAAATATGTAATAAATTACAGTTGCATTATACGGTAAATCCTTAGTACACTAGGAATATTTGGTCTTTTGGTCGCCTTTTAAACGCACTTACATGGTTACTATAATGTCTATTTAGCGTGCATCTTTAAACAAAAGTACTTACCATTTCTAATCAACGCACTCTATTCTTCTTCTTCTTCTTTTTTATTTGAAATTCTTGTTGATCACTTTTATTATCTTTTTTTTCTTTCGTCTTTAATTTTTAAATGTAATATTCCCTTTGTTAGATATATTAAGAATATACTTAGACAATATTTTCTCCAACTACAACATGGTGGTAACGAATAATATCTTACACATACTAAGGTATAATAATAATATCTTACACCTTACTAAGGTAATCTAACGAGTCTAATATGGTACATGCAGGTGGGAAATTCTTTTGACACGACATTCAAAAGATTCTTCTTCTCCCTGATCTAGTAACTTTTTTTTTTTAAACGTGTACGTTGGAATATTTTTCTCCTTATATTCGTATGTATATACGCATACTTATATGTTTTCTTGTGTTTATGTGTGTGTATATATATTTATATGTATATGAACTAAATGAAGGTTTTGAATATCGATGTAGTTGACCCAAATAGGGCAATGTTAATACTGCACTTAAGATCGATTATTATGCTCTCTTTAAATTGAGCTTAACGATTACAATATGAAAAAAACATATATATATATATATATTGAGAAAAAGAAAATATGATCGAGCTCTTGGGATTTTTTCTTTAAATCCGATTTAGTCTCGATTTAACGAGACTCGGAAGATCATCGCAATTCATTTCATCAGTAGTAAATATAATAGTATAGTTAGACTTTATATTTTTTCTTTTTTACTGATGATCTATCGTTTGGAAAAACCATTCGGTGAAGCGGCGAAGTTGTTGAGCAGCTGCGTGACTTTCATCCTGCAAGCGTCGATTTTCATCTCTCAAACGACGAACTTCATCTTCTAAAGAGAGACGACGTCGTGTTTCCCTAGCTACTCTCAACTCGAGAGTCGAGAGATGAGATTGCAAGTCGGAGACAGAATTTCTGTAAAAAATTTCAAAAATATCATTAACGCGTTTTTTTTCGAGATAGTTTTTTCGTTATGATTACGATCATTTATACTCACGCAATGGTATTACAGCCATCAATAATCCTATCGTCTGTCCATTCCTGAGGATGCTGTTTTGATGTTTTATTATTTGAGTCTACATGATGATTTTGCCAACAATCTACATCGCTATCTACGTGCGTTTTCGTGTCTTTAATGGAAGTTAAATTGTTTATAGGCTTTGACATCGAATGTGGTGACTTTGTAACGCGCGGTGATAATCTGCGTTAATGGAAAATGTAAATATTAATTTATTATTTTAATAACAAATAATGATTGAAGATTTTAATTAGATTTTATTTTTTTATTAATGCTATGATTTATATTTAATTTTAAAATGAATTAAGAGATGAATTTAATCGTACCTTTCCTCCTTGGATAATTTGTTTTCGCTTGGTGCTGGACTAGACGCCGTGCTAGCATTAGAGATAACAGTGGCTGGTCTAGCCATAGTCAAAATAACTTCCGAACCATTATTACCATTATCCTGTCCATTAGCAGGTAAAACGCTTAGCGTAGAAGCACTATTACCGCAAAGATTCTCTCTGGATCTACATCTGTTTTGAATTTCTAGCATATTGTTATTTATCTTATTGGCATTTTGGTTAGCGCTCATAATGCTATTCGATATATTATTGTTCGTTAGCTGACTATCATCAGCTATGTAATCAGGATTGATTAGTTTCATTAGATCTTCTTGTAATGTACTCGAAGTGAGATTAGCTGAATTTCGATGAGAATTTCTAACACCTGGTTTCGGACGAGGACTTTGATTTCTCGAGCTACCACTCGATGGTGTTAAATTACCAGCACGATGCTTGTTTGCTCTTCTTAATCTCGGTGAGATGCTTCCTGAACCATTAGATAGTTCGTCTTCACTGGGTAAAGTTGTTACTTCGTTAGAATTGCTTTCCGGAATCCTAACTTCCGGTGGTAGACTTACAGCAAAGTCCTTTGTCTGTCTATATTCGACATTGACCTTGTGGGGAACTGGTCGCTCAGACATAGTTGTTTTCAAACAAGTTACTTTCTCACCAACTTTAAATTCATGAGGCATTTCGTATCTAATTGGTTCTCGAATGTGATCGTTATTTTCATTATTATTATGTTTTCTATCGTTGTTTTGTTGTATCATTTCCAAATCGTATTTGGTGATTTCTATGTCGTATTTGCTGTTCCTCTTTTCATAGGAATCTTCTGAGTATTCATAACCTGTCGTGGCACGTTTTTCATTACGTATATCGTTACGTATATCGTTACGCGTTTCTTGATCAAATTTATTCGTGTTTCGGTCCGAAAATTTCTCTTCTTGTATCTCATACTTCGAAGTTCTATCCGGTTTACCTTCGTACTCGTATTTAGGACCTGTCTGATCGAATTCGTTATATCGAATAAGATTATTGTTACTGGCAGATTTGGGAAGACTATAATTAGCGTTTTGAGCCAATGGTAAGGAATTGGAAGCACTAAGTTTTTGATGAGTAGAGTGATGTTGATAATCGTTCTTTAGGAGATCTCTTTGTGACGCATAGAGATTTTCTTGTTTGATCTCGAACTTCTCTTTTTGTAACTTCACGTAATTTGACGTTACGTGATCTTGATTCCGATGAGCGTTATCCAAATGTCTTTGATAATTCTCGTGCCTCGCATTTTCTTGGATGACTTTGGCCGAAACATAGCTACTTTCCTTGGTGTAGTGATCGTGATTATGATGTTTTGAATTGTCAGTAAATTGTTTGCTACTCGCATAATGACTTTCTTTCTCTTTCTTTTGTCCTGGTATTGCTTTATTCGGAGTATGAGATTGATAATTCTGTCTTGCTGGCAATGGTGGTGGTGGTGTGCCATCCGTACGATGTACATTATTATCTTGATCCTGTGATTCCCATAATTCGTACCTAAAAGAACGTCAAATATGAAATAGAAAATTCGATAAAGATCTATTAATTATCTCCTTACGTTTTACTCACCAACGATCATCGGTACTGCTGTGCCCACTGCTACTGCTAGTCATTGTACCTTCTAATGGAAACCTGGGATCATTAAACGATCTCGAACTTGATCCAGTTCCGTACCCTGAACTATTGCTAGATCTAGGCGGACTAAAAGATCGATCGTATCGTTTTTGATGTGACATGGCAATCTGTTGAGTCGGCGTGTTGTCCGGGTTGGTTACGTTTTCATAATCACCTTCGTAATTGTTCGAAAGATGCTGACAATTTTGTAACGGGCATCCTCTATGTTTGCAAATAAAAAGTAAATTGATTTACTTCGTCCTCATGACATTTCAAGTTATTAGCATTTTTTTTTTGTTAAAAGATAAATTAGCTAATCGTGATTGGCAAGACGAGAATGCTAAAAAACTTATTAATACGTGCGTGTGTAAGTATTTTTAAATATTTAATATTATAAATATGCTAGTCATTTATTAAAATGACTTTACATTTTTTTTTTATTCTAATAAGATATGCTTATTTATTTGAACAAGAAATTCTTTTTTATCTGATTCAAAAAGAAACATTGTGCGTTCCAAGTTCTAACGGCAAAGCAATTATTTGTCAAAATAATAAGAATTTTTAGTTACTACATAATTATATTATGGTCTATTCAATATAATTTATATAACAGATGTCAAAAGAATCAATATAACATAAATATTTAATATACAACTATATTTAAAGATCTGTAGACAAATTTTGTTCACTTCTTGGACAATTTTCGTAATAACAAAAAAGATAGAATTGTTCTTTAAATCAAATATAATAATAATAATAATAATAATATATTATTTATAATGAAATGAACACATTCAACGTGTTTCCAAAAAATTTACCTTCTGGGATTGCCTTCGTTCGTGGGTGGAATTACAGTGACAGTAACTTGAGCACTGGTTTTTAAAAGATCAATCATCTGATCATGGCTCAACGTTGATACAGCAACCTTACAAATTTCGACGAGTCTCGAGCCCTGTCGAAGACCAGCTTGCCATGAAAGTCCCATAGCTTCGACTTGAGTCACCACACCGTCCGGTTGTACGTGAAAACCTAATTGTCCGACGTTGTTTCTTTTGAGGGAAAGTTCAGATGCTGGTGCACCTTGCGTCACCGCTCGCAATCGTGCAACTATTTCCATCAATTCATCGCGTTCACCATAATCGCCACGCACATGGATCGTTATGCACTCGCCTTGATGATAATACAATCTTAGGCTGCAAAAGAATTAATTATTGGATTTGTTTCATAAATTGCACAATATTTTTGCGTAATATAGAATATTAATTCAAACTAAAAATAGATAAATTAATCAGTTTAAAATATGTATTTTTATCATTCAATTACTGAGACATTATGTTTAAAAAAAAAGTTATCACGTTATACTCTTATTTAAATTTAATTAAAGTAATTCTTTCGATAAACCGATTTATTTCTAATTTAATTACATTATTTAAAATAGCAGAATATATAAATAAACATTATATTTTCGGATATGAGTTAATAATTAACTTTTTTAGTGCAAAATTAATTGTTTATTAGAAAATACGCACATATATAAAATTATATGATATTAAGAAAGAATTAAAATAAAAATATATTTAATGTTTCTACGATTTTCTCCGATAATGATAAAAATTGCGACTGTAGTGCTATTAGAAAGTTTCAAGTAAACTCACCTATTGGTCTGAGCATGCCAGCCAAGAACGCTGACGCAAGGAGTCACAAAGACGATTTGTCGCGAATGTTCTTCGATTAGTACGATAGTATCAATGCTTATTCCAAGATAGCAATCGGTGTTTTGATTACTATCTTCAAGAATGACCTGCCAACAAATCGCACCGCGCTGAGATGCATCACAAGATAATCTTGGTCTAACATTTGTCTTCTTTTTACTGCTGAAGGACAGCATCGCTGTTAAAAATAAAATTTAAAAAAATGAGAATAAGGAACAATTCTATCTAATAAAAGTAATAATTAAATACAAATATTTACATCTATTATCATATCATAAATGATATATAATCTAAATATTTATAATAAATATTTTAATATAATATAAAACTTACAAAACTTTTGACCAGTGTCGACTACTGTCGCAGAAGAATAATTAGTTGCCAAATCTTTTAAATATTCCTGTCTCGTTCTTGTCGCCATTGTGGCAAACTTTTCTGATCTACAAAAAGATAAACGTTTTTAATTCCGGTTATTTAATAAAATTGAAAACGTTAGTTATCTACAATAAATTCTTGTATTACCTGTGTGCCGCATTTTCGGCATTAATTACTTTCGCAAGAATGAAATCCGCAAAAGCTTTCCCCTTTGTAAATGTCGCTCCTGGTGGAACAGGTGGTCCAAAAATAGGTACCTCTTTGCTTCTGGAAACAGCTACGCTATACTGCGTATTGTCCGTGCAAGGATTAATGGCTTTTACGACTATAAACACGTGTTGGAATTGTGAACGTATTCTTCGAGGACTGAACGGTAGAGCTCCCGGCTCCTGAGAACAATGTTCAAAGAATTAGAAACAGGAAAAAAATCTAGAAAAATAACAGTAATGAGTAAGAAATAACAAGACAAAAAAAATAGAAGAAAAAAAAGATAATAAATTATCGTACATAAATATCTCTGTATTTGAAGAAGTTATTAATAAAATATAAGAAATATTTGTAAATTATAACCGATTTGACAGAAATATTAATTAAGGTAGATGTAAAACAGTAAATTCAAAGGCCACAAATTAGAACAATTATATGAAACATATAATTACATTATATAATTTCTAATTATCATTTTTTATCGGTCTTTCACCGACATATTGATAAACGACCATGAATCTTGACATTTTCTAATTTCAGCCTTTCACAGTAACATATACAATATTATAATAACTTTATTTATATACTCTCGAATTAATTTCGTAAAAAAAAAGATGTAATTCTTGTAAGTTTTATATTTTATTTTATTTGCATTTGCTAACCAGACAGTGATTATTCACTGTGGTTTGTATATTTAAACTCGGATATATTGTTGATTTTGGATCTCTTTTTCTTTCTCTTTTATTTCTTATTCTTACCTGAAAGACTATTGTCACTATGTCGTTCCCAATATGTCTCTTCCTTAACAGCTGCTGCCGGTTATTCGGTGTGAAGGGTAACATCGTCGACACGTGAAACGTAACTTCCGCTCCCCGATGAGTAGCAGCTACTGCATGAGTACCCGTTGAGTCTGTTCTAGTATCCAAACCAGCTTTGTAACCTTCGAATCCTCGCAGTCTTATTCTTTGGCCTATTATTATACATTAACAATATTATATTTTCTTTATGGATAGATTTATAATATAATTAATTTAACGTTAGAGTTTTCATGTTTAAATACATATAATAACAAATATTATCTCTCGTGAATTCATATTTTACCTAGTTATTTTCTAATACAACTAGTTTAAGTAAAATTCTTTTTATATATTTTCCCTAAAAAAGTTATTTCATGTAAGACCTAACTTTTTCATGAATTTTTTAAAATAAGCACTAACACCGTAATAAGGATTTTTCATTGTTTGAATGTTAACACTTATTTAATAATTAGTATAATTCTTCTTTTGTTAAATATATAAATAATGTATTTATTAGAGCTTAAAATAAGTAAGATGTTCTATTGAAAAGATCTCCTTTAAAGAACTTCTCTTTAAGGGATTATCATTCGATCGTTCGTTTTAGTTTCGATAAATTCTTGGAAATCCAGCGACTACACCTGTGCTAGAGTAACTTTTTGCATCGCTCGAGTTTCGAACACGTAGCCGACTTTTTTTCCCTACGATAGTGCGCCGTTTAGTCGTTGAAAACTTTTCCAAGAATTTATGTGGGACGTCGATTGTTCCATTTATTATTTTTTTATTTTTAGACTTCATTGACATTTTGTTAAAGAAGAATTTACAAATTTTGGGATATAAAGATTTATTATTATTTTTTTCTCGTCTATACAATTAAAAAATAATGATACGATAATAAAACAGTCAATTGCATAGCTATGTTAGATAGACTAGTTCCTTACCGATCACTAAAATCAAGTAACCTAGTCACAGTATGTAATATGGATGGATGACTCCAGTCCGGAAAAACAAGACACAAAAGTCGTGTGCTTATTGAGTCCAAAGAAGCGGTAAAAAGACGCGACCTCTTTGATAGTATTAAATAAGTGTGTTAGAAGGTATTCGCAGAAAAGTGACTTCGAACTCATAAAAGGGAAAATAAAACTCATAAAAGACAACATATAAAAATCGGACAAAACAATAAAATGTAATAGATTTTTACATGATTTTCGTTTAATAAATAATCGGTTTATTAAATAATTTTAAGAAAATACATTATGCTTACCGATTGTATCGAGAAATTCGAGAAATGCTGGTCCAGCATGCTGATTATTGTACATTTCTTCCTCTGTCCTTTGACCTGATCTACAGTAAAGCACGCCGACCTTGTACCTGCTAGAAAGACCCTGTTCATCCAATCTTGCAACAGCTTCTTCGGCGGCAGCCGTTCCAAGTCTGAGACAGCCTAATTGTACTTCCGGTGCGACTAACTCCAAAAGTTCTCTTGTTGGTACTCTACCTTGGAGCCTTATACCTAATGCTTCTTCAGGCACCGAACCACGTAAGGTTAACAGTTCTGACGTTCTTACGATTATTCGATATTGATTAACGTCTTTACGGATACTAATGGCTACTGGACCTAATTGTTCATCCATACCAAACCAATTTTGATGTTCTCGACCTACAAATTTGTAGAAAAAAAAAAAAAATACATTAATTATATAACATATTGGAAAGAAAATAAATAAAACATATATGATAACAAAAATACATAAGTGTGTTTAAACTAAATAAAAAGTGTGTTTACATGTTAATCTTATATAACGTAAAGTCATATACTTGTATGTATATATTTTGTAGGTTTTATATTTTATTTTTTTACTACAAAATTAATTTTTACTTCATATCCAAGTTTAAAGTATAAGTTGCAATTATGTAAGAATATAAATAATATTAATATTTTTGTAGATACGAAATAAAATTGCATTAAAGAGAGTTAACAAAAATTTCTGTATAAAAAAGCATTCATTATCATTAATTAAACTAATAGAAATTATTTCCAGCGATTAATTATTGAATTAATTACCTAAGAAGTATTTTCGATAATAATGAGCACCCTCATCGACGCTTTCGATTGGAAGTGGCCGTTTTTGTACTGGGCACGTGTGTTTCCATAATGTTTCACTTGGTAAAGGTTCCAAAACCGAGACACCATAGGATAACGCTGGCCTGTGAACTCCATTAACGTGTGGGCAACGAGTAAGGCCAACTTCACGTTCCCCTTCACCTCCAATCTCATTCCGGAAGAAAGGACACGATTCCAAAAGGTCGTTGCCTGTTAACCCAACAGATTCTATTGATTATTATCTATTGTTAACTGTTATCGATACTCTAATAATAAGATTTGTTCCAGTTATTGAATTGTATTATTAATAAGAGATTCGATTATTGTTGTTTTTTTGAAGTGAAAACTTCTTTAGAATGGGAGTGATCTGAAAAGTAAATAAACGGGAACGGAGCTATGTAACGAAGCTATGAAACGGTTGCCATACTAAATAATGAGAGAAAAAGAGACAAACATAGGATTTAGACTGCGAGGGAATGAGACGGAATATAGCTATACAATTTTTCCTATTCTCGGTCTCCTCTTTATGCTATGCTTCGTAGTTATCGCTCCTGGTTGTATATGTGTGTGTTTGAGTGCGACTGCATACTACAAAGCGTAAACACACATATTCTTTCGATACTCGAAATGTTGGTAGGTAGGAGCGATAGAAGGGTAAAAGAATAAACAGAGATAAGTACGTAGGTATGGTATGCGACAAAAGTATAAGATCCAAACGAACCGACGGTCAACATAAACAAAGAAGGTGCGTGGGTATGTTTTTTTTACCAAACGTGTCATTTCTTTTCTATTTAAAAATGTTTCTATTTTATTGAAAAAATATTATTAAATTATTTATTTCGTAAATATTATTCTTATTAATGATTATGAAATATATAGATTAAAATAATTGTATTGTCTGCCAAATTTTACAAAAAAAATAATTGATTATAAGATACATGAGAGAAAAAGAATCAGACAACATTGTAGAATACTTTTTTTATAAATATCCAAAGACATGTTTTTTAATTATAATGTTTGCGTATTTAGGAAAATTATGCTAATGTTTCAATAAAATAGAAAAGTTTGTAAATACAAGAAACTCGATTATGAGGCTTTTTAACGAGGCTTGTTTACGAGACTCTTCTACAAAGCCTAATTAAACACACCCTACAGACCTATCGGAAATAACCTACGGACTTATCAGACGAGACCCTACGGACTTATCCGACGAGATCCTACGGACTTATCCGACGAGACCCTACGGACTTTTCGGAAAAAACCTCACTACTTTTCGGAAAAAACCTTACTACTTTTCGGAAAAAACCTTACTATAGAGGTGTTTACTACACTAACAGAGGTGTTTAGTTACCATGCATTTTTTAGTTACCAGAAGCAACTCGTCTCATTTCTTTGAATTGAGAACTTGCTTGCTGTGTAATATGTTATCTATTTATATATGTTTTCAATAAAACGTATAATAATTTTTGAATGTGATAACAATAATATAATAATATTATTATAACAAATAAACCCAACAATTATCCTACTCCTGATATTCTGCAGTCGTCTCTTTCTCTCGAAACTTAGTTTTTCGAAGGTTTCAGTTCTAACACGTGTGATCTGCCCACATGATATTTTTTAAAAGTTTGTACTATCATATACACGAAAAGAATTAATCAAATAAAGAAATTAATATTTTTGATAGTTCTGTAAATTTGATTAATAACTTTTATTTCGTAATTAAATAGGTAAACAGCTAACAACTTTTAAAATTTTTATTTCTGTTATTGATTATTTATAATATTATAGTTCTCCTAAAAGTTTTTTTTATCAAATTTAAATAAATTATTAAAGCTATGTACTCAATCATTTAAAATTGCTAAAATGTTACAGTAAAATTGAGATATAATACGTAATATTATATATGTATATGATGGATCCTAAGTTTTATAAAAATTACATAATTTATGAGATATTTGATTAAGTCCAGACTTTTGACCCACTTTGCATAACATTAATTGATATTATTTATAAATATGACATAATTTAATTAAGCTATATTTTACAGCGAATAAATATCATTGATGCATATACATACATATGTTGCTTATTATCACAGTTGATTAAGTAAAAATATGATTTAAATTTATTTTACGATATAAATAATCGTAATATAAAATAAATAATAAAATCAATTGGTTTTTTTTTTAATTTTTTAACTTATCGTTAGTCCATTATCATAATTATTGATACGCATACAAATATAATAAGAAAATAGATCTTTTCTCTTACCTTTTCCATCTCCAGCATCTTCTTCAGGAGTTTCGTCTGGAGTTGAAGCTCTTAAAGCGCTAGCAGCCGAAGCACCGGTTGCCGTGTTTCTTCTTCTCGCTAAAAGTATACCTCGTAGCTTAGCAGCGTAACCGAGATTAGCCGTAAGCGATTGGCAATCGTAATGAGCAAATGCTCGCCTACGATGTCGCTCCTCGACGTCAGCCGATACGACTGGACTACCACAAGTTTCTTCCATAGCACGAGGTGATTTACCACCCCAAAATCTGTTTAACTTTAATCGTAATTTCGGACTGGAACCACCACCAGTTGGTCCACAGACCTCGTCAGTGTCCTGCGCCGACTGAGTATCTTGAACACGTCTCAGATAATCCACGTTTATTGGACTTCTTTGATCCGTCGGTCGAAAATCTTGTAGCATCGCAAAGATATTATCATTGACTGTGACTGTTTGGGCGGCTACTACGTCGATGCTACCTGTTCATAACAATCGCACATTTATATTTCATTTAATAACCAATATATCTTTTTCTATTATTTTTTTTTTTTTTAATAAATTAATATCAAATGTATCATATACGAGACGTTTAAAAATCAAACTTAACTTATAGGATTTTTCTACATTTTATTATTAATTTTTATATTTAAAATACATTTTTTTAATAGTTAGTACTTAATACCACTAAATGAGAACAAGTTTTATAATCCAGTTTAATAATAAATGTTATGACAATGTATATTACTTTATTTATTTTGTCTAATTTTTATATTGTTTATATAGAAAAGTAAAATGAATCAAACGAAAATTCTTATTATTCCAATATAATTTTATTTTTTTCTTAAAATGAATGAATGACTACAAATAATAAATAAAATAATCGATCAATAACCTGAGTCATTTAATGCTTGTTAAAATAATAATTAAATGTATCTAGTGAATTTAATAATAACATTTCAAATATTTAAATGAACAATTTAATACAAAATCCGTATTGATTATGATAATATTGTCTATCTGAATATCTATTGTTATTTTTTTATATTATACAATTTTATATTATTTACATGTTATAAATTATCGTAAATAATTTTTTGTTAAATGTAATAATTCACGTGAATTAATAAAAAGAATAATTAAAAATCTTTCATAAAAAAAAAATGAGAAAAAACTTAATTTCTAATATCTTAGAATTCAGTTGTTCAGATACTTTTTAGATATAAACTATGTTTTTTGCGAGAGACAACAAAACAGATGGAAAAAAAAGCAGACAAATAAGAAGCAATTGAAACTCACCGTGAGATCCATATTCCCTTCTGAGGGGTGTCTCCGGGACCCGAGAGGCGGGATCAGGACTGTGAGGTAGTTCTAAACTTGAGTTGGATCTGTGAAGGGTTAGTCCACGACCCACGCGGCTCACCGGCCCTCCACTGCCGCCGCTATTTATCGGCAGGCTTGCGATCATTTCGTCATTCTGTAATTAAAATTAATTTAATTAATTAATTATTTGTTTATAATTTTACGTGAATGAATATAAATATATATATACATGCAATAGAACCTAGATTAACTAATGTAATTGAGATATAAACGATACGGATAAATCAAGGTTTCTACTGTTTATCTCGAATATTTATAAACAAATATAAGATAACGGATAAACGAAACCTCGATAACAAAGAGCTTGGTTTAATTGAGACATCGGATAAACCTAAACCTGTTAATCGAAATCTTATTATATTAATGGCAGTGAACTGATAAATTGATTTTATGATTTATTATATTGTACAGTTATTTATATTTGTTATGATAATAAAATAAATTTAAGAAATTATTTATTATTTATGTGATTTGATATAAATGTATATTTGGATATGTATTTGATGTCAAATAAAATTATACGTAAATATAAATGCGCATAGGAAATATATATATATATATATATTCTTAATTCATGTCGTATTCATATTGCATTTAAAATCATTTATCATCAATGTTTATATGCGCACTGATCAGCTATTAATTCCAACGTAATTAAATATAAAATAAATTTATATAGATTCGATGTAAAAAATTATTAAGGAAATAATTTACATTTTGAACTTACAATAAAATTCTGATAATGTTCATTTATCAGATATTAAATGTAATTTAATATTTAAAAAATAATTGTTATTCTTTATAAATGTTTCTCGATTAACACTTCACTGCAACAAAGTTGATCTTGTTTCTTTAAGAGATTCCTTACGATTATGTTAAAATTAAATTACAACAGATCAAATACACTCCGATAAAATGGTATGTCTACTTTAAATTATTCTAAGGAATGCAATTTACGTATATACGTAACTTTTACAATCGAATGAGTCGAATAGTATGAATCATGTTTGTTTCATTGATTCACACTTTCGTCGATGATCTAATAGCGATGTGTAGATCATACGTAGATAAAAATCAATAAGCTGATCTAATGTATTTTACGATATTTTTCACAACAACAAAAATAGAACATATGTATCAGCAGTATAATAGAAAAAAGTAACTGAAATCAAAAATATTAACTAAATAGTTGGATATATTTCTTATTCTGTGTTATAAACAGAAAAATAAAATAAAAGTCAATATATTAATAGACGAAAAAAAAAAAAAAATAAGAATTTTAGGTAATCAAAATTAAATGTTAATAATACCATATAACTTATATCATTTAAAATGAAATATATCATATACCATCGGACATTGATGACCTCTTTTTAAAATATTTAACAGATTAAGGATCAATAAACGTATTTAAGTTGGTCACCTTTTTTTTATCCCGAAAAAAGACAAAAAATAATTCCGACAAAAATACAAGACCCATGTGTTGGTATTCGAGATGGCGCCGTCTGGAACTCCGTTTCCAAGAGAAACGTTAATTAGCTTCGTTTCAGTGCCGCAACGAGAAGAACGTTTATTGTTGTCTTCTTTTATGCGAAATGACCGGTGGCTTATTCTCTCTTTCTCTCTCTCCCTCTCTTTATTTGTTGTATGGTTGTTAGTGAACACACACGGATATACACATATATACACTTTTATTGTGCACCTGCTGTTTCCATTTCTCTTTCTCTTTCTCAACACACACAAAATGTTTGACCATTCGGTTTAAACCCCATACCGTTGGCCGCTTCGCCAAATGCGTCCACTGAATGGGAAACAACCATTGTTAACTTCGAACCGGTATCCCGGGCCAGCACACGCGTAATTAGTACGGCAATGCTGACGAATCAACAGTGCGTCGACTTGAAACGAGACACGTATGCCAATCCTCATGCTTAACAGTCCTAACACCGTATTTATAACACACTAACAATAAGACGAATATTTTTCTCTTATTACCTATATAATTATTATTTGAATTTAATTACAAATAATATGAATATTTTTCTACTTTAATTGTGAGTTTAATTGAAAGAAGGGATAAATTTAATTAAATTAATATCAGAAACATTAACACGAATATTACTTATATAAAATTCAGTTAAATAAGTTTCTAAATCAGAATCGTCTTATTATGATAATTTCTAATTATTAAAATTCTAACCGAATCAATAAAAATAATTTATAAGAAAAGAGAAAAAAACCTTATCTAAATATTATTATTATGAAATAGCGTTAGGAACCCGAAAGTTCATTGCTGCAAAAACCAGATACCGCCAATATTTTACCCGACCCTGAGCAAGATCCCCCCAAATCCAGAAAATTAATTCAGATCATGTAGCATATAACACACACTCCAAATGAATTCTAATCATTCAAACTTTAAGAATGGACACTTGTCGATTTTAAAAACGATAAGATCGAACTTCCTGTATTTGGTATTTTTAACTTTAAAATTTTAAACAAAAGATAAACTGGAAATAATTTCTATAGACTTTTTATATGCAATGCGGATTCTTTGCAATAAGGCGCGTCCACTTAATTATAATTCAAATAATCATAATTATTCGTTTTTTTAACCATTAATATTTATAAAAATATTATTCTAATAATATGTATTAAATTGAATGTTAATTAAAATAATTAAGTGTCTAATGAAATTGTGTATGAATCTAATTTACAGAAAAAAAAAAAAATAATTGAAAGAACCGAAAGAACAAAATAGAAAGTCAAATCACGTCATTTAGCATACTCCAAGGGAATTCCAATAATGGACAATAATGGACTTCGATCGATTCGAAATACGATGAGATCGAATGGGACCGTTTAGTTCGTCGAGAGGATCAGTCAACGTAAAATTTCACCCTCTATAACGTCGTTGTGACGTTCTGGTATTCTCGAAGAGGCGTACCAACCAACCAGTAAACGCGACGATGACGAAGAGGATGATCATGTATCGTCGTTGAATCGAACGACCGTTGGCGGAACGGCGAACTCGAAGAGGGATTGGGCCCTCGAAGGTATTTGGCACGAATGACCGTACCCAGAGCGCTCGTCGAGAAGCCTGTTGCACATTCTCTGCATTCCAAGCGTCATTTCGCTACAGACTACGCTTGTTGCAAACGTGACCCTTCAACGGAAGCTTGCCCAAAGCTAACGCCGATGCCCTCTGATCTGACCCTTGTTTATGAACCCCTCGACCTTTAACCGTGATTATCATCGACTCGAATAGAATTTATCGGCTAGGTTTATTGTAATACCTGGATCAAATTTACGGTTGGGAACCGTTTATACAAAATCATATTAAATGTATCCAATTGTTGAATTATTTTTAATGTGATAATATATTGTTGTTGTTTGTGTTTTTTTTTTTAATATTACGATAAAATGCATTATAATATAATTTAAAGTTATATTTATATTTTGGTTAAGCTTTTTTTAATTAAAAAACATATTTTTATACTATTTACAGTAAATAATTAGAAGATTATATTTGCGCTAAAGTGTATCGTTAGAGAGTACTCTTTTTAATATTTTCTACAATTAATTAACCAAAATAATAGAATATATTTCAGGAAATAATCAATAATTAAATAATTAAATTAATTGAAATTTCGTTTTAAAATTACATAAAAGGAAAAAGAATAAGCAGCTAATTGCTTTTTAGTTCTTGAACCAATTTTTTCATAAAATAGAATTTCATGTAAGAATTTTGTTCAGATTTTATCATGAATAGATACCAGAATACATAAAAGCGAGAAAAAGATTTACAAGATTCAAGTCTAACGCGTGCATGGACAAATACGTGGGTGAGAAAACGTTTCGTAAAGATATACAGGGCCAAGTAGCGGTGACCTGCATAATGCGGGTCTCGATTTCAAGGTGACGTGTAGTAGTTGCACGTGTTTTATGAGGAAACCAACGCTCTTAAAGATCCTTTCGATTGCTTTGATACGAAATGTAGAATGTTGGTGATTCTTCATAGAATAAAAAGARAGAGAGAGAGAGAATAGTTCTATCAATTCTGAAAAAAATCTTTTAACAATTTGTTGACTAAGTAAATATTGCATTTTCCTATTTACTATTACTATTTATCTTCAAGCAATTTTACTTATCGTCAAAAAAAAAAAAAACTATTCTTGAGTTTTTATGGCTTGTAATAATCATTAAAGTAGACAGAAAATGTTAACCACTATGGATTTCAATAGCTTTAATAATTAAAATTGTTTTATATTTAAAATAAGTTTGTAGTAAAAGAAAGATAATAAAATATATTTAAAGATAAATAAATAAATATTTGACACGTGTTTAAAGCTAATTATTCTGCAATCAAAGTAGTTTCATATCTAATTGTAAAACAAACTTGTATAGGAAGTAAAATATAATAAGTTATAAAAAAATAATATTTAAAATATAAAATAAATAATAAGTATGTACTCGATGTGAATTTAAAATCGGTGATTCTGTAATCTAAATTAATCGGAAATAAGTTTATATATCAAGAGCAAGGTAATTAAATACAAATAATAATTGTTGACTCTAGTAAGCTTTTCTAATAAGTTCTAAATGCGATCATGAATTTTTATAATCGAGAGATTGTTGATATTAATTGATTTATGATGCAGTAATATACGTTTTAAATTGCGCATATCGAGAACTAGGCAATGCAAATCGATGCTAATTATATTCTTTCAGATTGATGCTGCAATGAGAACTCTTCCCACGATAGTTTCATTCAGGCATAACCGTTCACTATATACATACTATGTGTTCCACATATCAAAAGTATCTCTTTATTTGAAGGATCTTTCATATAATTAAGAGCATAACCAATCGATCCTTATCACTGATCTTAATTAACATAATCATGGTTGTATATAAGTCAATGAAAGTTTCTCCAAGTTTACGTATACTGGAAACAATAACAATATTTAAACAAATATTACATTTTTACCCATAATTATAAAAAACGGTCTTATGAGAGTTCAAAAAATTGCAAATATTTAATTTTATGATTTATTTTTATATGAAAAACATTTATATTATAAAATAAATTATTACACATAATACATGTTTTTCATATTTTTACTTTGACACATTGTCATAATTATCGGTCCATATAGTTTCTATTGAAAATGTTTGTAACAATTACATATATTTTGTTTCTTTTATAACAAATTTTACATATTTAATAAATTAAGTGAGTCCACATTTGATTTTAGATTTTGTAAATTTTTCTATCCACGAATTTTGATACAAAAAGAAATAAAAATCCAAAACAATTGTAGGATTATAAGAACAGAAAGGATGTTCTAAGTCTAAAATTTCAAAAGCAAAGACACGTAGAATCAGCATCTCGTTTTGTCATGACAAGCGAATACGAATATGGAGACGAAGACGAAGATGAAGCCGAAGACGACGACGACGACGACGACGACTAACATAAGAACGCGTTTGTAAGGTGATAATGAAGAAACTTAAGAACCGATCCCACGGTCAAACTCGCGTTGACTCATCGACCATGATCTCCCAAGGCCGTTCGTGGCGCAAACCTGAGAGTCGTTTTACTTCGCCGGAAGGAAACGAGTTGAAACCTTGTAAACATTCGCTCCTTTATATCTTGGTTCCGTAATCCTTTCAATAATCCCACTAATGGGATTCCAAAACGATCGAGTATGTATAAATGTAGGTATATGAACGGGTGTATATATTCTTATATGTATATAGATAAACGTATTTAAGCGTATATACATATATGTATTTTTAAATCTATGTATATGGTTATTGTGTATATGTGTGTATGCGTTTGTATGTAAATAAAATAGAGGAAGTGTCGGGACGACACTTCGATCTTCGAGTTGCGCAACCAACAAGAAGAATTATGAGAATCACCATCCTGGATATTATGACTGGACACATTGAGTACTATCGAGATTGGCGTTTATGCGTTTTGTGACCGTCGTCGTCTTTCTTCACCATTTCTCACGCGCCGTGTTCTTACTATAAGCATGGACAATCTGACTGGACAAGAATAAGATCCTTCTCACGGTTATATTAGTATAATAATTTTCAAATCATGTAGGCTATTGTTAGATATATATATATATGGCAGAAATAAATTAACTTTTAGTTCAATTGTTACTTGCATACTTTATTTAAAACGTTTATAAGGATCGTTTTAAAAGGACATTTGTAAGATGATAATAATAAATAACGATGAGTAAGACTTACAAGAATATGAAACCGTGTCATTTTGTTGCTGAAATACTATGATACATATGATCGTATAAAAAGTAGATTCAATAATTATTATGTTATAATAAAATAAAAAATAAAAAGAAAACAAGAAAATAAATAAATAAATAAACATAGGAATAGATTAATAGAGGAATATACAATCAATTCTCGGGGATAGTAATTTTTGCTAACGTGATATATTGACATGAGTAAGTAATAAATTTTATAGTTAAAAAACAAATAGTGTTCTTATCGAGTAGAGAACAATATCGTATGATATTGTAGTAAATGTATATATAGTCATCAAAGTTTTATCCCTTTTTCTATAGTTATCAGCTTAGCAAGATCGATGGTCCCTATGGTAGCAGGAGAAGTATATATTCTATGGTCTTTCGTTACGAGCGACAGCTTGAACGGGACGAGAATATCGAGGTAGCCGTTGGGGACGAAGAGGAACGAGTCTGAAATCCGGTCAGCCGTACATTTACTATCGCCACCGGAAGTCAGGCGTGTCGGAGAATCCAGTGGTTGCTTCTCGTTTCTGTATCTTCTCGAATCTTCTCTTGAATATCTTTACTATATACGTTATTCTTATTCTTTTCCGATTGTTAGTTAACACTGATAACACTTTGTAGTTAATCCGTTAATCGGGGAATAAACAATTGTTCGACTCGTTTTACAATGGGGAATTTTTTTTCATAATAATAAATAATATCATCATTCTATGACCACAAAAAAAATGTCGTCGTGCACATTGCAGTAGTAGTTCATATTTGAGGAAATATATTGTCAACAAGTTAACTATGCTTATATGCTATAATATATAACAAGTTATATATGCTTATATAAAAATAAATATATATATTTAATAACACAGCACAAAGTTATAAATGTATTAATAATTCTAACAATAATTTGAATATATCCAACGATTAAAAATTGTGAATTACATTTGAATTATATTATTGGAACATTTAAACATAACAGGTTTCTACAAAATTTATTATTTATAGACGTAATAAATTTGATGATTACAAATGATAAATTAGATTAAAATAAAGTCATTGAAATTTAAAATAGATATGCAATATGTTAATCAAGAATTTATTCATTTATTATAGATGTAAACAATTTGATGATTAGATATTATAAATTAAATTCAAATAGAATCATTGAAAATTATTTTAAATAAAAATACGCGATATCTTTATATAAAAACCACTAAATAACTTTGAAATTTGATATGAAATATAATATAATTCAATAAAATATATGTTATGATATATATAAAAAGTTATTTAATTATGATTTTAAAATGAGCGCTTTGAAATATAAAAAGTAATTTTGCGAGTGAAAGAAAGAAGAAGAAGAAAAAAGAAAATAATAAAAGGAACACTTTTGCCGAAGAAGTTCAAGTTCGTTCAGAAAAACGCATAAACTTTGGGATATCACGCGTAAGTATCCAGACTCAAAGGAAGAACCGTTTAAAGAGCCGCGTGTAAAAGGTTGGAAAGGTAGCGTTGTACGTAAGTACTTACACTGACGACGACGTGACGATGTCACGCGTGAAAAGTACTCGGAGAAAAGATAGCGGACCACCGTACGACTACCGAGAAGCTTTCAATGCACCGATAACTTTGCTCATTGGAAAGAGAATTCCCGTACGATTTGAGAGAGTCGTCTGCGTGGTCATAAGGTGGGTGGCCATCGTTACTGATCGTGTTGACTGCTACTTCTTCTTTTATTTTTTTTCTCTTTCAATGGATCCAGTTTGAGAACTGAGAGCTACTTAAAACGGAATCCCTCGAAAGCATGGATAGCAACATCTTCCACGAGAGATGGGATAATCCGAATGTAATGTGTCGAGGCTTACGCTTTAGTTATAAAAAAAAAAAAATAACATAAAATAAAGAAGATAAAAGTATTTTAAAGATTCCGCTTTTATCGACGACAAACGCTCGCTTACCACCAAGTATTGGGTCGTTTTAAAAGTTTTTTTTTTATTTTTCCTTAATAAGTCTTACATACGTAATATTTTATATTATATTATTTTACTGAATTATACATACATTTATATTCTGATCGAGATTACCTTTATCTCTAGAATGAATTGTATATATTAACTCATTGTCAGTAAAATAACATAAAATAACAAATATCATGCACGTAAAACATATTAATAAGATATAAAACAAGAAACTTTCGGGAAGATCTAATATTTAAGTTTAATGTTCGTTCATATCTTTTCTTCGCCTTTTTTTTTTTTTGTCTAAATATACTTTTATTTATTCTTATGCTCTTATGCTTTCATTTTTTACGAAGTATTCGAAATTCTACAATATGTTTCTTCGATTACCATTCCATGAAATTTTCTATCGCTGTTGTTGACTGACCCTGTACAATAATAATTCGTTTTGTGTCAAGATATTCGAACATGCATCTCTGTGATAATGATTATGTCCATGTACGGAAAGCATACATTAGAATCACGTACGAATAGTGGACGTGCGAGGAACTTCAAATGTGCATCGCGCGTGAAATGCATGAGATAGCCGACGTGTTAATATTCAAGATATAGGATATTTCTACGAGGTGGAATTGAAGAGATCGATCATTCAAATAACGATTTTATTTTCATTCGAGAAGATAAAAAGAATTTGACAAAGGAGAGATTACTTCTTTAAGTTTTTTTTCTCTCCTCCTCCCTAATAGAAAACAGCCAGAACATTTATTTTCTTCAACAATAAAAGTTTCTTCATTCTTAGGATTATTTAATTTAATATTAATATTAATTAATTAAGTTATGGAAAAAAAATTTAATAGAAAATTAATATATCTATCAAATTTTGTAAATAACATATCATTAATTTAATATAATATAATAATAATCTCATTAAATAATATAATTAATAAATCTGGGAAAAAACTCGTCTGATAAACTCTTTCTAGTTCTGTCTTTGTAAATTCTAATTTTTTTAACAACTCTAATTCCACAAATTTAATTAGGCAAACTAACATTTTATACATTGAAACTATTTAAAAGTATTAAATTATAAATATTTCTTATAATAATATATATTATTTAATGAATGTTAATGCAAAATAAACAAAGACTTTAAATGTTATTTAACAAGATTTGAAAAAATATCATAGAATTTATAGATCTTCAAAATTGTTGCGATTTCTTAAAGAAAGTGAAGACACATTGATCTTGTTGTCCTTCTTATAGCGATAGATCAATTCTCTCTCATTCTTGAGGATCACCTAGCGTATCGTTGAAGAATCGAAACTCGTTCGTAGATGTTAGACTTGCAGTACGGCTTTTCCGTGCGTAGAACATGACTGTGGGAATGTTCAGGTTGCGTGCAACCGCAGAACCATCGACGTTGCTTCGCATACGAACGTACTCTACGTCGTCGATGAATAGAATGAGAGTGAGAGAGAGCTAGTGGGGAGAGAGTGGGGTAGAAAGAGAAAGAGAGGCACGCTTATACGATTACAGGAGGAGTATGTTCGAACAGGTGAATTTTGTATCGTTCGGACGACCATGAGTTACACTCGGATATCTGCTTCGATAGGTTTCACGAATGGTCTATTCTTGAATTCATACTTTGTAAATATATATACTAGTTTCTACAATACATATGGCCTTTGAACAGAATTAAAACAATACCGGTTTTTCTATCCTTTTATCAGTTTTTCATTCATCCGCAGTCGTCTGAGAGCTTCAGATGAAAATATCAAAACATTTTCTTGCTATTTGTTTGCAAAATAAGAAAGAAAAAAAGCTTTTTCCCCCGTCATAATGATTCATTGTTTTCCTTGTATTTCTTATCTGCATTATTTTGATAATGCATTAAGTTGTTTAGAAAAATTGTAAATACAAAAACAAAATAGAATACTACTGAATTTTCTTTTACGCAAAAAAAAAGAAAAAATACATTTGTGTTTTCAATATAAATTATTATAATATCTACAAAATTTGGAAGTAACTTTTTCACAAATTGTTTACTTACAATAATGAGTTTATTCCTTGTTATTTCATAAAATAGAAAATATATTATTTGACGTAGAAAGTATCGAGTTTAACAAGAAAACGTAACATACTTTTAAGTCGTTCGGCCTTCTCCGTTAAAGTGTTCCACTATCCTAGAAAAGGGTTTGCAAAACCTTAACGGGCCTTGTCCGTTGTATCCGAGGAATGAGTTACAAACGTCGATCGTTCCTTATCCCTCGATTTCTCAAAGCCACGCGAGGTAGAACGAAGAACGAGCCGGTAGAACGCACGCCGATCATCATCCGAACTAGTTATGTAAATGCCTTTGCATTCTTCGCGCGATCTACGAGTAAATCGGCGACGAGTTGCCTTTTCGCATGAAACGTACAAAAAAAAATAGAAAAGAAACGATATTGAGTTAGAGAAAGAGACCAACGGATATGGAGAAACAGAGACAGGTAAACGAATAGAGAAATACTAGGAAAAAGTATGAATAGTGTGAAAGAGGTAAATAATAACAGGTAAATAAATACAATATGAGATAGATGGATATATTAATAAATAAGACATAAAGGTGGACAAATGAATAAAAAAAATAAAAGAGAGAGAGAGAGAGAGAGAGAAAGAGAAAATAAACTATATGTTTCACGAGTAAAAGTTCAGTATAAAAAATAACCAAAAAGACTAGTAAAACAAAGTAAAAGAAAAAATATATAAAAAGTATATAATAATGATAATAATAATAATAAATATAAACTAAAATGTTCTTTCCATGTTGTGTAGGTTCTTTCAGAAATTTCCTTTTACCTCCCACGCTTTTTTTCCTTTCCCTGCCATTCGTTCTTTTTTTTTTCGAGAACGAGGGTGGCAAAGACGATCGCACCTCGCTTCCAATTAGCGGCCATTTTCTCACGATAAAATGTACCATCGAGGTCTCTTCTTTTAATTTCTTCCTTTCGTTTCTCTTTCTCTCTTCTTTTTTATTTTTATTTTTTTTAATCTTTTTTACTTCGTTTTATGCATGCTATGCAAACTCACCTTTTCTTTTCCTTCCGCGAGTGTTCTTTACAAACGTTTATCTTTATCCTTTTAAAGCACCGTACACGTTTCTCTCGTAAAACTTACCGAAGGAACGAAGGAATACGATCCGAAATAGAATATTATTTTTTAGGTGTATTAGATATCTGATAATAATTGTATTGAGTTGCTAGGAAATTTCGTTCTAATTGATAAATATATTATATTGAATTTATACAAATTAGAAATATAAATCAGTATACTAATAACAGTAACAATAACTATAATAATTATGATAATAAGAAATTAATACTGATCCATCTAATTGTTTAATTTTTGGTTTTTTGAATTCTGATATAGAATCCTCGTGAAATTGTATCGTCGAACGTGGACGATAATTATTACAATACCAGGAAAGAAAAAATTATTCTGCAATTATTTTTAATTCGTTTATAATAGAACAGTATGAGTATTCAGAACATATTCTTGGAAAAAAAAAAAATAAATTTTCTTATAATGTCATAGATATTAAATAAGAAAATAAATGATAAATATGCTCGATTCGTTTTCCCATGCGTTGAAGTAAAAAAAGAAGAAGAAAAAGGAGAATAAATATAACTAATTAGTCTCATTAGAAGTGAAAAAGGGAAACGAACAAGGCATTTTCTATGATCGTTTCGAGCTTGAAGTCGTACACCGTAGCCACGTAAAGACATTGCATATGGAATATTTCTTTTGATTCCTTTTACGATCATGCTTACGTCTTTGTCGAGAAGAAATATACAATGTTGTAATTAACGTTTTCGTTATAGAAAATGTTCGTCTATCTTTTTTTTTTCTTTCTTTCTTTTATTGTTAGTATTTATCTATGGGTTGTGTTTAACAGTCCGGATGGATGCGTCGAGTTTACGTAAGTATTATTATACCAAACCGGAAAACATTAATTCGTTCATTAATTGTGTATATTTGCAAAGGTTTAATAGAAAAAAAAAATGAGATGAATATCTTCTGATATTGTTAGTATAGTATTGTAGTTACGTTAAATAGTTATTTATCTAGAAGCCTCATCTGTGTGTATTAGATTCTGTATTAGATATGTATTTATTTTAACTATTCTAAAATATAATTTTTTTTTTTACTTTTATTTTATTATTAATGTATTTTTTTCGAATAAAGGATAGCTCTCATTTCTAAATTTATTATAATATATATAATAATAGTTTTAATCTATGAATATGAATTTTCCAATAAATTATTTTTTTATTATAAATTACTTAAATAAGTATATCCATTTTTGTCGATTATGATTATAAAATCGTAAGTACGAATAGTTCATTAATTATTACATATAAACTGTATTTTCGAAACGACCGAAAGTTCGTCAATTGTGAAAACGTGCGAGTAATTAATGACGAAGTAATAATTCTTCGTGATCGCGCGCTTATGTGTTATACGTTATACTTATTCAATGATAATTCTTTTTGTTATGATGAACGTAATCGAACGTGTGTTCTTTTATGGCTCAACGCGTATTCCGACGGAATAATTCAATTCTTTGCTTCGTTTGAAATTGCGATGATATTTATGCAATTGTGTTCGTAAATTCGTTCGAAACGATGAAGTTTAAATGAATTAATTGCTAATTTATTTAAGAATATACACATATATGTATAAGGTTATTCGAAAAGTTTCTTACACGATCTTAAATAAAAATTGTTCGAAACAAAACAAGATTAGACGCATGCATGTAATTGTTGAATTAAAATAAATAAACAAATAAAAAATATAAACATTGAATATACAGATGAGCGTCGATTATTTGCATGTCAGTTATTCGAATGATCATTTATTCAAATATAAAATAAGTAATGTATGTATATACTGTAATCATGTATTTAATAATGTTTGGACATGTATCCTAGTTTTGTTTTTATTTTACATTACGACAAATTAAAAGGAGTATTCTTCCCTTCTTAATAAAACTTTAACAATAAGATACATAGTAATAGAGAAAAGGAAATATAGATCATTAAAAACAGTATCGAAGAATAAAAAAAACGTTTTAAATAACGTTAGCAAAAATTGACCAGATAGGATATGTTTTTTCGATGAATGAATGCACAAAAGATAATTAAAAAAAATAATATATCAAGATCGATTCATGAAAATCAGATCTTAACCTTGTATATTGATTTTTCATTGAAGAATAATATCGAATTTAATTATAAGATTAATGAGGAACGATCATTGAAGAATACGGTGTTTACGTATACCGCAAGAACGGCTGCTCGCCATGGTGTAGAATAACTGGAATAACCAGAATAAGTTTCGCATCGCGGGATAGCATGTTTCAGGCGAAACGACGGAATAAGAAAGTATATATCGGGGGCGCGCGTAATACTAACGTAAAAAAAAAAAAAAAAAAAACATAGGTGAGTACAAAGCCTTCGAAAAGAAACAAGTTGAGTAGGAAATGAAAAAGAACAAAAAAATTCATCATTTTTCATTCTTTCTTTTTTTTATTCATTTCATTCTCCATAGGTTGTATTTACGAGTTAATTATAGGCAGCACCGTTCACCATCGTGCTCAGGTCTAAGCATTTTCGCAAGTATTCACCCTATCATGAACCCAAGAGAAATGGCAGGTGCAAGTTGTTTCTTATTTCCTTTCTATAGTTGTAAATAGACGCGAACTGCCGGTGTTGGCACATGACTGATGTCCGGTCTATGTACAAGAGTAAAAGTTTGACTTGGGAAGTTAGAATTATCGATTCAAACACACTAATTTATACATTTTATTAACTTTCTACGAGCCTCTTTCTCGTAAATATGCGTATGATTTTCGTGAAACAAATAATATAAAAAGAACAAAAATAAACTCTGTATCTACTCGGAATAAACACGATAAATAAATAAATAAAAATAAAAAAAAAATAAAAAAATAAAAAAGAAAAATCAAAGAATATAGAGAAATTTCACTTATAGATATATATATATTATAGTAGGGTACGATAAGAAAATTGTTTTCGAAAGTTTTCGTCAATTTTCAAGATATATATAATAAAAGAAAAAGAATAGAAAAAAAAGAAACAAATATATTGCTAAGTACAGCATCTGTCTGTGTAGAAAGCGTCACGAAAACGGATAACGCGAGTCGTTATGACAAATGCAGTACGAGACCGTATACCTTTCGTTTATCGGCAAAGTGCATTTCGGAGTCGTATCCTACTCGTAACGATAAATATTCAGCTTGTCCTTCTAACGCTCGAGTAAGACAATTAATCGTTACGTTGCTTCGCGGTGTTCGTCTTCTCCTCTTACCATTCCTTGATATCGTCTTGCCTGCAATGGCTTTTTATCGAACATGTTTAAAAAAAAAAAAAAAAAGAAAAAAAAAACATAATATTTCTGGGATACCAAGACGTGAACTAATCCCTTACATCGACGCTCCTACGTCCGAGTAATCGGATGCTGGATCGGTCCGAACGTTAAACCAAGATTAACGATGCAAATTCGTAATCGTAATTAATCGAACTAAACTTTCTTAAAAGAAGTTTTCAAGAAATTCATACAACGTTGATTTATAATGAGAAGAGAGTTTTCAAATGCATTTAATTAAAATAAGACGATTACAAGAAAATGAATTCATTAAATGGAAATGAAATTCATGAAATTGTAATTACAAGAGATCGTGAATTTTGTAGAGGTATAGTAAAATAAGTTTAAATCTATCATTGTTTCGACTGTAAAAGATTTAAATAATCAATATTAATATAAAAATGTTATTTAATAATTATTATAAAATATGCAACCTTGCATTATAATATTATATATCTTATATAATATATAAGATATATAAGATATATATTATATATCTATCAATTGGATGAAATATTTTTGAATATTTTGTTCGTTATTGATAAAAATTATAATGCTACATTTTTAAGTCTCTCTTTTTTCTAATTTTTCTTTTTTTTATTAGATTCATTAATGAATTTTTTTACTTTTAAAGGAAAAGAAGAATGATTTAACTAAAATTTGTTATACCAATTAAAGTCAAAATATATAAAATAAAAAGAAAAAAATAATAAAAAATATAACATGAGAAATATCTCAAGTTGCACAATTTGAAACTATTCTCTACAAATTTACATATACATAATAAACGAGTCACCACGTGTCCATTTTGCTAAAGGACATATGCCAAATGTTCTGGTCGGTTACTCTCAAAGGAGGTCTCATTCTTTTAGTGGGTCCCACACGTTTGACAATCTCACCCTTATTTCTCCCCTCTCAATCCTTTCTATTCTACGCTTTTCTCTCGATGTGAACATGTTAGGCAAAGAGAAATGAAAAAAGAAAGTAGAGTGGCCATATACATGCATATATATGTATATATATAGGCAAATATATAAATACACATTTATACAAACGACTTATGTGCGTCAGTGTGTGTGTGTGTGTGTGTGTGTGTGTGTGTAGCAAGTATGGTGACCACATGTAGATAATGTGGATCCTTCGAACGACTCGTAAATTCACGTATAAGAGGGATCAGTAGTAAGAAGAAGTAAGAATAAGAGATAAAGGAAGAAGAACAATGCATTTCACGCGGTGCGATGAACGAAATATCGGCGCCATGGTATTACCGAGTGTATCAAACAACGATAAATTCTATCGGCAATATTATTACAGGCGATAACCGTCGCCGCGGTAGCCAAGCTTGTCGTCCAGCCACCAATTTATCGTTCCTCCTTGATACGTTGCGATACTTTATTACTCCACTCGCCTGCTTATTTCGCGTCCTTGCGGGTGCATCTTTGGAATGCAACCTCGTACGACTTGTTGTTATGATACATTGACTTTTTTTCTTTTTCTCATTCATTCTTTGTCTTTTTTTTTTATTTTTACTTTACATTCTTCTCTACTTTTTCAGTATCCCTTTTTAATCCCCATATCTTTTCTCTTTGTACAATGGACGTATAAATTTCTTCCTGACGCAACGTGTAAATGTCACATTTTGTATATTAGTCCGATGATCATTTTGAAACGATTCTATGGTTTTATTCATGGAGTATACAAATTTAATAAAGAATCGGTAAATAAATACTTCTTCTTTCTTCGTAACGTGTTTACGATAATCGAGGGTGGTTCAATAAGTTTGGAGTCTAATGTCTTTTCCAAATGTTTTCAAACTATGTCGATTGACCTATAAAAATTGTTTCTATGCCAGATTCAAGACTGTTTAACCTACCCTCACGTATATTAAAAAATACTTCTTAATAATTACGCTTCTCAAATAAAAAAACAATATAAATGAAAGAATATATAATATAAAATTATATTAAAATTTTTAATGAAAAGCAAAAGACAAAAGTTGTATCTGTTCTCATTACTTTGAAGTCGAGTACGTTAACAACAGTAACCCATTTGATAAAGATCTTATTAATCAAATCTACAAAAGTTTACGTATTCTGCCTTTCGTCGAGTACTATAATATAATACTTATGATTCGTATGAAGAATAAATGTAAAATCAGCAGGACATACTTATGTAAATATGTACATATATAATATACCGAGTGGTAGTTTAATAGAAAAAAAAAAAAAAATGAAAAAATGAAAAAAGAAAGAAACAGGAAAAGAAATTTAAACGTGACTCTCGCGCATTCTTCGCGGTGTTCTGTAACGCTTCAGGAATGTATTCTCTCAATTTGGGACAATCGAGTTGGAATGCGGGGGCTTTGTCTGGCGGTTCTGGGACTCTGAAGAAGAAACGAAGCTCTTACGATGGGGTTAGTAAGAAGAAATAAGAAAGAGGGAGAGTGAAAGAGAGAGAGATAGAATGAATGAGTGTTAGAAAGATAAAGATAGCATAAGTACTGCTTCCTTCTAAATCGTGACTCATACGAGAAATATACCAACACTAAAGACGAGCCCAACAACCACAAGATCGATAATAAATGTTTTATTTTTATTACTTTTCACTGTATTTCTCCTGAACATACACTAATAGTCGTCATCGTCATAATTAAAATTATTATTATATTGTTATTGTCATAATAATCATTATTAATTATTACAATTGAAACAATGGCCCAATCAACTACGTCTATTTTATGATATCTACCTTTTGCTTATTTATAATTTTCCTCTATTTCTTTTTCTATTGTACAAATAATATTCTAAAGAAAGAAAAACTCGTTGCTTTTAGAAATCGATCGATCTTCCTATTCATAATATTATACCTACATATATATATATATATATGTATATATAAAATATTTTTATATAGATAATTCATTACATAAAAAACATTTAAATATATGTATGTATATAGGTAGTTCTTTTTCTTTAATATCGTTTATTTTTGTCTTTCTTTTTGTTCGTGTTGAGATCGTTGGAAGGCGTCGATATTTCTTTCCTTATGTAACAAGTCGCAAGGAACCATTCTTGAGATCGCATTCCATACTGCCACCCTCGCAAGATCGTAGCATCGAAGAAGGAGAAAGAGAGAAAGAGAAAGAGAACGGAGGCCACGTTTTCATTAACCTTCTCTTGATCGGAAGCTTGGCCAGTTTGGCGTGGAACGCGACTTCTCGTGACTCATCGCCGGAGCGCTCGAGGGAATTTCGATGGATTTTTATTATGATGTTTTACCGAAGGAGTAGAAGAAGATCGAGGTAACTCAGGATGAGGATAAGGTAATATATATATATATATATGGCGATACGATTAGATCGAGATGGGGTTTTTATAAGTACTTAAAATGATTAAAATCTTGTTGACGAATGTGTAAGCAATTTTTTGTTTCTTTAATATATCTTCCATGTATGTTTAATTGTAAATATTAAAATTGAGAGGAAACTTTTTAGAAATTTTTACAATTTTAACTTTCTTCAGTTTAAACATTGAATTAAAGTATTAATCGTTATTATTATTATTATTATTATTATTATTATTATTATTATTATATCATAATCTATTTACTTAAAGATAGTATTGGACAGTAATGCAAATAGATTATAAGAATTTTTGTTAAACGATTATAAATGAAATGGATCCATAAAACCCGTAAAAGAAAGAGTAATATAAAAACATAATTCATTAACTTATATAATTATTTTTTTTATAGTAGTTTTTTCAATATTAGATGATTAATAAATTGCGTTGCCATTATTGACTATTCTATAATTAGAGATTAATTGATTCTAACTCTTATACGCTAATTAACTCGAGAAGTTAGACTCTTTCGAATAGATTTCATCGTTTTGAATATCTAATGTAAATATGGAAAGCATCTTATGTATGAGGTTATTCAATTCATGTTTACATACACTATTATTTATATAAACATACTAACGCTATTAAAGTATTTTGAAATTCGCATAAATAAACGTATATGTAAATAAAATATTTATTATCAATGTTTCGAAAGGATATTCTATCGATACATATAATTTCATTCTTTTTCTTTTCTTTTTAGAATTATACGAGACTTGAAATATTAGAAAATAATAGAATTAAAAATAAACCAATTTGTTTCATTAACTCTTTCGATACTAACGAAGATAATTGTCGCCCTGCTTTGAATTTTCGCGGTATAATAATAGCGAAAGTTTATTTAAACAATTTTTAGAAGTTTGATTACCATAAAACACGTTAACTTATAATTACTTTCAAACAATACGTAACATTATACAATCAAATGTAATTGTATAATTATTTAATAATGTAACAATTTATTTGTGGCTTGGGTGTCCGTACAGTGAAAATACAATGACGAAAAGTTTTATCAAAAAAAAAAAAAAAGAAAAAAAAATTAAAAAAAAATTAATAATAACATGAATATCGAATCTATACCTGACAATCCTTCAACGATTTCGTGGCAGGTTCTTCATACATAAATGTGATTTCTTCGTATATTTCTTCAGACAAATCGGAATTTTCTTTTTCCTTCTTTTTTGGCGAAGGCGTTAAACAATTACTCGAGTTCAGAACAACGCGTACTATTTTACTGATGAGCGGCATGAGGAAATAATCGGATATGTGTTACGTATTAGTTAGATTAACGATCTATACTACACTACACTACACTACACTACACTACACTGTACTATACTACACAACACTATGTATGTACGATGTCGGTAGTCGAAGGTGAACTGATTACAAAAGCGAAATAAGAAGATCGAAGTAGAATAAGGGAGAAAAGTACGAGTTAATTCGAATGTACAACAACGTGTTTTGACGTGTCTGAACTTGTCGGATGATAGGTAGTTGCGTGCGTAACTTTATTTACATATCATATAACATTATATATATGTATATGTTTCCATTTCACGAAGGGGAGATCTTTCTGGTATTTTGATACTTTTACTAACTTCATGCATGTACGTTAAATTCATTTATTTGCAATATTTCACATCTATGAAGACATAATTTTTTTTACTAAATTTTCTAAATTTTATAAAAAAAGAAATTATTTCATTGTATTATTTTATTTTAGGAAAAAAATTTTATTAATTATATTTTATTAAAAAAACAACTTTTTATATAACAATCTTTGCCTTCTACATAGAAATGAATAATTATGATTAATTTTTTATGATATTTCTAAATATGCTTCGTTTAGAATTCCAATATCATTATTTGCAAATCAATTTTTAATTATCAAAACTTAATATCATACGTGATAGTTGTTTTGTATTTGAAGCATTTTAAAGATTAGGATTTAATTGAACTGTTTAAATTAAAAAGATTTTTCTTTATAAGTTAAATATAATTATTATTGATAATATTAAAATTAAATATTATTTATTTAAAATATTAAAAATTTAGCTTTTTAAAAATGTTACATAATAAATTACTTTTTTTTTCGAGATCCTAATTCGTATCATTAAGTATAACAGATATCACATAATTTGAAAAAAAAAATCGATTTTTTTTTATTGCATTTTCTAAAAGTATATCATTTCGAAAGTATTCTGTCAAAATTTCATAAAGATGTGACCTTTATTTATGGAGATATTGTAGACGATAGAAATAATATGTAATTCTTTCTTTATTTTATCTCCTGTTTAAATACGCTATCGTAGACGAAAGAAATAATATGTAGTTCCTTTTTTGTTTATCTCCTATTTAAATACGCTATCGTAGACGATAAGATTAATATTTTTTTCTTCCTTTATTTTTATTTTCTTTTTGAATATTCTATCGATTTTTTTCGTCAATTGAACGAAGAACACCGAGGTGTACGGACATTAAATTTTACTGTAGCTTTCTTACGTAGTAGTGTATTTTTCTTACAAAATGTATTCACATAAAGTAACTAGAATGTGAAGAAGTGGTTATTCTGGGCAAATATCGAGGCCAAAAAAGAGGAAGCAGTATTTCAACCTAAAGGACACGAAGGCTTCTGATAGCGGAATCAGTGCATCTGCGAAAAAACTGAAGACTGGAAGTGGTTATGAAGAACTTAAAAATACTATGATAGAATACAGAATTATGAACTTTTTAACAGTGTTTTCTACTCTTTCAACAATTGTAAGTTGTACAAAGTGTAAGGGAGAAATAAATTATCTAGTGGCAAAAGAACACGGCCTTGGTTTTAATCTTGCTGTAGTATGTCAAAAATGCGGTACTCAATTTATACCTTCTTCGCCATACATCGGAACTAGCTACGAATTCAATCAACGAATCACATTAGTAATGCGTTTACTAGGTGTTGGTTTCAAAGGTGTTACGAAGTTTTGTGCTTTGTTGGATATGCCGTATTTTGTAAAGCAGGCTACTTATAAAAAGATACTAGAAAACATATACTTGGCATCTAAACAAATAGCTGAATTTTTCATGAAAAAAGCTTGTCAAGAAGAAATCTCTGAAAAAATACTAAAAAATTCTAACTGCAAAGAAACTGATTTGACAGTGCACTGTCAGTTGGTATTGCGTCATATATCGCTACCTGTCAATTTAACGAAGGTACAAATGGTCTATTAGCTGTCTTTGATGCGTTAGGAGTTCAACTTGGGTCTCATGCTCATAAATTTGCCGCTGACGAAGACAAGATTCGAATCAAGGAGTCAAATAAACGCGCTGAAGAAAATACAAAGCAGGCAAGGAAGGCTCGACGACAAAAAAAAATGCTGAAGTCGAGGCTGCAGACAAGGAAGAAGGTACTTCATATGGTGCTGGAATCGATGAAACTATATAGGAAAAAATTTCATTAGATAATATACTTTTTTAAAACGTTTTTGTGTTTTCAAACTTTAAACGCGTTTTTCTCGAAACTATGTTTTCAAAGTCGGTGAGTAAGAAATCTCACAAACGGCTTAACCGATTGCTTTCAAATTTTAATCAGTTATTAAAAGTATAATAGAGAACAGATTGAACGATCGGTTTTTTATTTTTTATTAATATTTTTTTTAAGCCGATAAATAGGCGTTTTTTTTGGTGAAAAAATAGAACTTTTTTTTAAAAAGTGCGCCATTTTGTTAAAAATTAATATTTTGGAAAAGTCGATCGTTCAATCTGTTAAGACAACTCTATAAAAGGTATTTGCATTGATTTTGTTTATTTCAGATGATCCAGTAAAGAAATTCTTTACTCACTGCAAACCACCTTTTTTTTTGGACATCACGCAGATTGGTTATAACTCTGTTGTGTCTCAATATTTTTACATAAAAAAATTACTGTATTATCTTCAAACATGTATATTTTGAACTAAAGATTATTCGTCACAAAATATAAAGCCAGTTTTCCTCAAAAAAAAATCGTAAAAAAGCGTTTTTTTCGGGCCTCTAAAGGAATATCCCCCTTTAAGATTTACACAAATTATCCTAATTATTAATTAAGTTCATATCTCTATTTATTACTGCAGAATTAAAAAAAAAAAAAACAAACGATACATATTTTTGTAGTATATAAATTCGATATAATTTATTGGAATAAAAAGTGAGATTTCCCCAGCTTTCTGAAAGTCATTGATCTCGTTTCAAGGGAATCATTTCGATATAATTGACTTACTTTCAATAAGCGACTCGCAAAAGAGACTCGATCGAAAGAAATAATCGTAGGAACGAGGGAAGCAATCAATCACGATTTCTCTGCGATCAATCCATAATAGTAAGAAAAAAAATTAGAAAGAAAGAAAAAAAAAGTTATAGAAAAGATTCCTTATCATCGTGTCTCTATCTTCTTTTAGCATACTCGTTCTACATTGTTAACCTTCGTAGTAGTAAAACTTAGCTCATAAATTCTATTGCGGCCTTTTACGCAAAAGTATTCGACGAAGATGCGTGCTGCGTATCTTCAACGAGCCGATGTAACGAGATAGATTGAAGTAAAACAATGAAGATCGTCCTAAAGTAACGAGACTTTTTTTCTTCTTTAGATCAAATTTTACGAGCGTGAGTACGAAATGATTGCAGTTGCATGTATGTATGATGTACAATATATGTATCTATATATGTTGAGTGCACGTATGCATGTATCAGGTTTAAAAGAAAGAAATGGGGAGATGGGGAGAKAGAGAGAGAGAGAGAGAGAGAGAGAGAGAGAGAGAGAGAGAGAGAGAGAGARAGATAAAGAATCTATGGGAAATGGAAATCGTGAAATCGTTATGGCATACCGAAGATGTACGATTTCCTTTCGTTTACAAAGCGATCTCCTTTCCCATTCTTTTTATGGAAGGTCACTATTCCTTCTAGTAGAATATATGTAAGTATATACTACATAGTTATCTATGTCCTATAATATGTATGTACTTTCTTTTCTTTCTTTTTTTTTTTTTATCTTATGTTAGATACTAAATGTTAACTCGACCTCAAGATTATTCTAAAGGTAGCTTGGATCAGGAATTACTGTAATATATTATATAGGAAATACTTCTGTACTTATTTTATACGTGAGATTATTTTTCTTTTATGTAGCTTTCCTTCTTTTTAAACGTGTAATTCACATGTATCTGCACGTTCGATCGCAATCCTCGACGACAGGCTATCCTCCCCCTCATATCTCCTTCCCTGTCTTTTTTTTTTTTTAACTGAAACCAAGCTATGCTGTTTTAACAATGAATTAATAAATTTTATAATGATAAAAAAAATAAATTAATAGTCTTGTTCAACATATTGGTACATATTTGAAAATTTTGATAATGATGATGATAATTATAATCAATTATATTGCTAACAAAATGATTATGATATATTAGGTTGTTTCAAAAGTGTTTTGCCTTTTTTTTCTATAAATATTTTATTTTATGTTATTTTATTGATTATGATTTAAAATACACGATTCATCCTACAGAGAAAGTCAATAGTGTAGAATAAAAGTGAAATATAATAAAATAGAAAATATTGTGTATGTAAAAGTTATTAACACTTTACCAACTGTTAGCGTTTCAACATACACACGTCCGCTCAGCCACAGATTCTAATAAGATTCTAATAAGACTTTAATAATAAATTACTGTTCATATAATGGTAATGACTGTTCATCGTCATGTCAACCGATTAATAAGCTATCGGTCGGTGACAAAAAGTTTATTAATATGGCTTTTGTTTGGTAAGCATCGGTGACAAAAAGCGGTCGGTAAAGTGTTGGGAAAAAGTAAGAAACTTTCTTGGAAATTTAATGCGATAAAATAATGAAATATGAATATTGAGAAAAAAAATTATTAATAATAAATATTGTTTAAATAATATAAAAAATAATAAATAATCTCAGTCTCGTATGTATCTCGATGGTGATTATCCGCGTTCTTTTCATTGGATTTTCTTGTTTGCACGAGACGTTTCTCAAGTATCTTGCCGAGATGTAAGAAATGCAATTTGCGGAACGCCGGCTCGAACCTTTCCACGCTACGTAAGAAAAACTTCGTTGGTCGTTAAAGAATAAAGGCAGAGCTCGTTCTGGATTAAACGAAGAATGTTATCCTCCTTTCGCGAGTTTTTCTTTTTCATCTAGTCATACGGATTTCTAATTCTATTTAAACGATTGAGGCCTTGACAGGTCGTAGAATCGATGAGACTTGGACAATTTATTATTATTTTTTTCTTTTTTTTTTTTTAATTTCCATATAGAATAGAACAATTAAACGAATAAAACGTCTTTATTGCTTATTTAAGAAACAAATTTAAATAAATTATTTTTCAATCATTTTTTCTATTTATTATTTGTCTCCCAATTATCGCGTTTTATTCATTTAAAATGTTGTTTATAAATATTTTCTAATTTTATTATTTGATGAATAATTATTATAAACAAACATAAAAGAAAAATGTTTAAAATAAAATAAGAACGTTTCACATCTTAAAAAGTGATATCGAAGAAAAAAGGTGATCACAGAAAGCTTTTTCTTGATCGTTACGATGATATCGATAAAATTGATCTATTTTTTCCTCGATGACAATAAAGTCATTCATGCTAAGACGAGAGATAAATCGTAGATAAGAAATCTGATAAATTATTTGCGACTATCATAGAATGATGCGTCTACATTTGAGCCAGATAGAGAAAAAAAAGAGAAAAAGAGAGAGAGATAATGGCGAATGTGTGATGGTGTGATAACAGAAAAAAAAGATATAAGAAATAGATCAATTGTATTTTTTCGAGTGATGAAAGTACGTTGAAAAATAATAAGAACGTACGTGATTCATCTTTCGATCAAAACAAAATATAATTAATGTTTGCTCCAAGTTATCTAGTTAATTGTGTTAAGTGTAATCATTCATTAACATCAAGTTAATAAGTAAATATTTATTGCGAAGTCTATTAATTGAATGGACATGGATAGTAGTACTCACGTATATCCCTTTTTAAATTTTCTAAACTCAATGTTAATGACTATGCAACAACACGTTGGAAATTCAATTAACGTTATCATCATATCTCATTTTACTTGAAACAGGAAACGAATCCCTAGAATAGGCCACTAACTCAGTTAGTTCAAAGATAAGTTATGAATCTATTGTATTCTTAAACTAAAAATATAAAATGTACGAATCTCTTGAATCAATTTAGAATTCATAATGATATAAGAATTATTTAAAATTCAATGAAAACAAAAATCATTTTTAATATTTTTATAACATAAGGAAATTTATTCTAAAATAATAATGAAACGAATAATTAGATAAAGAGAACTATTATCATTTTAATCTTTCATTCTATTTCAAAGTACCTTATTTTTACAATTTCATTTATTATCGACATAAAAATCTTTTTATCAATTTTCTATTATTTTATTCTTATCTATGAGACTTACGGACGTTAACAGTAGCGATAGTATATGTATACATATGTGTAACGTCTTCGCAATGAAAATCTTTATCACTTCTTCTATCACGTGGAATAAAGTGAAAAAGAAAATACGATGGCTATCGTCGATAAATATTTGAGATAGAAAGAAGTTTTCCCATGGTCGAAGGAAGGCGTTCAAGTTCGAGGGTGCGTTTCCCGTCAACCGTAAAGATCTTGTCGTCGTATGTGTTTACTCAACGAATTCATAATATTTAAAATGACAAACTGTCGTAACGAACGTAAACGAACGATATTACGTTCCTTTTTTTAACGAAAACAAATTGATGCCTTAATTGGAAATTAATGTCTATTAAATTTATTTCGCTTTAAAAATAACAAACAATACATAAGAAAAAAGAAATTATATATATTTTTAGAATTTTCTCGTAGAAACAATTTTCTCAAGTAAATTTTGGACAAAAATAATTAAAAATGGCGGCTGTAGTAATTTCCTCGAAAGTCCTCCATACGAAACTTGCGTTACTGGAAGCCAATAGGGAATCACCATAACCATGCATCGAAAAAAAACGAAAAAAAATATTTAGTTTATTCGTGAATAGTATCGCTACGATATTACGTACGGATTTTTTTTTCCAATATTGGGGAATTTATGATGTGCTGATGAAAAAAAAAAAGTGAAATTTGATGGATAAAAGTTTCCATTACGTAAGATTAACGTATAAGGTCAGTAATAGTCTGTTTTTTCTTTCCTTCGTCAACGCGTCCTAGTTCTTAAATAAGAAAAGAAAGGGAGGGGAGAATAGAATATCCAGGAAACGGGTAAGGAGATGAAAAGTTGTACGCTCTCGGTAACGTAGAACAAGAATGACGCGTCACTTGAGTTACGAATTTAATTAAAGATGTGTAAGAGAAAGAGACCGGTCGAGAAGGAGAGGATAGGGGGAATAGGAAGAGGTGAGGGGAGAGAACTTTTAGTGTTCTAACTTTATTCTCTTGATATCCATGAGAATTTCTTCGAAGTTATAATTGAAGTGAAGAAGCTTAGTTGCTCATTTCAGAAGACAAAAAAATATTCTTTAACGTTTCAACTTAATTATTCCATTTAGTAATGTCTTTTGTCAACGATTAGGTTATCACGATGAAGAGGAAGAAGAAGAAGAAAAAAAAAGATAAAGGGGTATCGATGATCATCAGACAAGTAATAACATTTTCAAGAAATAAATTCGGAGAGAAGAAATAATATAATATAAAGGAACTCTTTTGAATGTACATGCTATATAAATCTTTTCGTTTAGTATTCACAGATAAGAGTCACTTTGTCGGCATATACTACGAGCTATGATAAAGATTTTGTATCTTACTCTTCTCGTGAAGCGCAACAGACAGACTGGTCAGATAAGGACCAATGAATATATTATATCCTGTGTTCTCTGTATATATACGATTTTAAATTTATTGTCATTTATTATAATGAAACTGAAAATGCAATTTGTAAAACGTTTTACTTTGCGGAAATTTTTCAACCAATGAAATACAAAGTTTTTAACGAAATTTCCGATATTATTATTATATTATAAAAGGATGTCTCTTATTTAAAAAAAAAGAAAATTTCAATATTTCTCTCGGATTTATTAATATGGAAAAGTGTTATAAAACAAAATTGCTGTGTTTGAAAAAGAACATTTAGTTATATGAAAATATGAAGACAACATCAGGATTTATTTTGCATCAATAATTTGTTTTTTTATTTTTTCAATCTAATTTACTATGATTCATAAAAAAACTCCAACATACTACAACGATGCACTATTTTTTATTCAAAGTAATCTCAAAATAAAAAAGGGATATTCTTCTTTATCCAAAAGAAAAAAACGATAACTTTGAGAACACAAAATGTTTATTGTTCATCATTGTTATTACTTCTTTTGAACTTTGCACAATTATCTTCTGTAAAATTTATTCAGTTAATTATTGTGTTTTGTTTTAAAAATCACATTCTGTATATAGTCCAAGTAACTTTGCAACTATCAACAACATCTTATATACATTTGAATCATGTGAGTTAACAGTAACTAATATATATTATATTAATATACATAGATAATATATATATATATAGAACTTGGTTTGTGAAATGTAGCACGATGTACGATATCTACGGATAAAAGCATAATTTCCTATAGTTATTCTCTTTCTCTCTCTAAATTCGTTATGGCCTCTTTATTGCGATAACGGTACACACCTTCTCGGTCGTACGCGTATGCGGTAGCCTGCAGCGAAGATCGTTTATGTTTCCAGGTAAAGCATCTTATACAAGTAGTAGCGTGCTCGAGTCCATGGAAACGAAGAAGAACTCGAAAGTTACTGATTTATGAAACAAGCGAAACAAGAGGATTCTACGTCGACTCGTTTTACTTGAACTACACGGCCACTAAACTCACCTAACTATACTGTTTTAAATAATAAAATTCGGTAAAAGCATTGAAATGCGCTCATGCTTGTGTTCGTGCTAATGAAAATGAGCCGAAGCAGAAACACGTGGAATACCACAAAGCAACGGGCGAGAATTTAGTTCTTCGTGTTCTTTCCCCTGCTCGCACATAATCACGCTAATTGCATTAGATATACATATATACTATTTCTATTATTATCATCATTATTATTATTATTATAAAACTTACATTTTGACCTATGATTAATTGTAGTAAATATAAATACACTTTTTTCTATTGTGTGTATGTTTGTATGTGTACATGTTATTTAATTTAACTAGATATCAAATCATTATTTAATATTATTCATAAATTGATAAGGTATCTACTATCTCTTAACAAAATATTAATACATTTTACCTTTTAATGGATATAGAGTTAATGAATGAACTAAATCTAATGTGCTGATTTAAATATATATATATATATTTTGCAATAAAAATTCGAATAATGTTTAGTTTATTTCTTTTATTTAAATTTTTTTAAATCAAAATTAAATCATATGTTAATACATGTACATACTTTCTACTCTATTTTTTTACAATTACAATCAATTCTACTTGTTAATAGTAATATGATATTGATGTTGCAAGACAAAAACAGGATGAAAAGAAAAAAGAAATCAAATGAAATTATTACAAAACGTTGTATATAATATATCAACTATCAGAATCTAATCGATAATACTCGTTTATATAGTTAGTTTGAACATGGTTTGGTTTGACTTTCAGTGTGAACATGTAAGATAGGTAGATAGAGAAAGAGAGAGAGAGAGAGAGGGGGGGAGGGGAAATAGTAATGCGGCATGTTCATTCAATGCTGAACGTAGGAGTTTCTAGACGAGAGTTAGACTAAACAAAGGAGTTAGGTCAGATTTAAACACAACCATAAGCGAACATTACCGATGCCTATACCACTCGCTTTGAGTATGAGACCGGTCCGAGGGTTAGAACAGAGAGCTCGATATCTTTTGTCCTTTTTCCTCATTTTTAATTTTATTTAAGCGTGTAATACGCAACCATAGTGTAATAGTTTCCAGTTACGAGGTTTCATGCTATACACGACTTGCCCTTCGATGCCACTCTTGCACATATATACACACACATATCATGACTTACGTATACCTATATATATATATATATATATACAATATATATATAATATAAAGTAAAAGACGTATTCTTAACTAGTGTCTAGAAACCGCCATAACGTGTATTAAATGCAACCGGCTTTCGTAATATCTTCGTAGCCGAGGCTCGATATTATACCGTGGATCCTAATGGAAAAGTCCTTGTCCCATGAAATATCGTCTACCTTTTCCTACTTTTTCTTTCAAATTATTTTTTTCTTTTTAAATAATCTTTTTTTAGTTTTTTATTTTATTTTTTTTATTTTTTTCATTAAACGTCGTAAGACGAGTTTACATTCTCGTCGTTTGATTTTCAACGAAAAGTTCTTTTTCTTTTCTTTCTGCAATCATCTCGTCGTTTTCTTTTCCCCTCCTATATCCATGGTATGTCGTAAGTCAGGATGAAAGTATTAAAATGCTTCGAGTTATCGCTTACGAGTGTGCTAACGTCTAACGATTCACGACTTGGACTACGAATAAGAACATAATAATATTGAGTGACACTATGGACTGATGTTTGCGTCGTATATGGCAAACAATAAATGAATATTTTGTTTCCCTTTATTTTTCAAAATGTTGTTTTCATATTAAATAAATACGTAAGAATTTTTGTTTGTTTAAAAAAACATATCAATTGAAATGGTTTGAGATGTGTAAAAAAGTTGCGGTAATATTGCTACCAGTTTATTCTAAATAGCGTTTTAAACATTTAAAATTTAATGCTTCAACACAAAACAATTTAATTCGTTCATTATCACGTGTTACATACGTGGATGAGTTAAAAAGTTATGAATTTAATATAAGAACAATTTATTTTTGAGTCTAATTCACTTTTATTACAAATAAAAATAAAAGTTTTCTTTTTAGTTGAAAATCAAAACTTTTAAACTCATCCTCGTTTATATTGCGTTCATGATTTATATAGTCATTTTAATTTGATATAATCTATAAAACAAATAATTTATCTATATCTCAGTAGTACATATACGTAATAATTATAAATATAAAATAATTTGTTGACTTATTATTTAGAGTATACATTACATTTATATAAATTTAATATTTGCGACATATTATTGTGTAACCAAACAAATTATTTAATTTAACTAGACCATGAAAACGATTGCGTTGAAGAACTAGGAAACGTTAAATGAATGAGATGAGGGAAAAGAAGATAAATAATGGGGGAGGAAAAAAAGTAAGGGGAGCGATAAACGCGAGCACCGTGGTTAAGAAAGTTTCGCACGATAAATCTCTCCTTGCATTTCCAGAGAGTTAGACGATTCGGTAAGGACCCTTCGTCGCTTTTATGATCCTACAAATCTTTCTTTTTTCCCGTTCATTTCTTTGTTTTCTCTGTTCTTCGGCTATTGGTGTTTCCACTCCCTTTTTAGAAACTTCTAGTACATAAGTACTTACATGACGTGAGAAGATACTTTCATAAATTGGCATGAAAGGGACGAATGAGTAGTAGCAAGCTTCGATCCTTGTAATTCTGAACGAGGAGGGTTACTTTTCTCTGTAATACTTTAAGCGATCGGACACACGCGAGTGAGATTTGTGCTGCACGCGTCACTTCAATCGGTGATTCTTAATTAAAAGCGTTTCAATTAAATTCGAACCGACAGATGTGGGATACGGAATACGAAACGGATTGTTAGCATACTCATTAATGAATGAATCGTTAAGTGAAAAGAAGGTGCTTGAACTATTCGTAAAAAGAAAAAAAACAGAAAAATAAAAGAAGAGAGAAAGAAAAGAAAATAATAAACGAATGAAAATATTATTTCGTTTTATTTAACTAATATTGAGCGATATCGAATAAAAATTTTAAAAATATATGATATTTTATATAATGATTATAATTAAATGATGCTATGTCATTTTTTTTCATGATTTTAAAATCACACTATTTGTCACGATTTCTTATAAGCTTTCTATAAATATTCTCATATTTTATTAATCGATAATAAATATATTACGTGCTTTAAACCAATGCTCTCTTTTTCTTTTTTCTTTAAATATCTAGTAACTGTTTCATCTGCATTTACTCTTTCAATAATTTATTTTTTAAAAGAGAAATAATGAGAGAATGTATGCCAATCAAATATAAATACGTAACACGATGCTCTCTACTTTTTTCTTCTTCAAATATCTAATGACTGTTTCGTTTGCATTTACTCTTTCAATAATTTTCTTTTTTGTATAAGAAATAATAAGAGAATGTGTGCCAATCAAATATAAATACGTAACACGATGGTCTGATGTAGGATAATTGAACATATGTGTACATATATCTCTTTCTTTCTCTATCTCGTTATTTCAACCCTTTCGATTTGATTTAAAGATGTTAAGTTTCTTTGTTCATACGAGTGGTTGACTTTGTCAAGTAGGCCGACCGTTTGCCTATTGTTTTCCATGAGGTTGTTCGGTAAAGGAGGGTCGTGATCGTTTTATGAACCATTATGAGATGACGACGATTATGATGATGACGAGCTTTACCGCTTGTCGAAACTCTTTTCTAAACCCTTTCGTTGTACCAAAGAGAGTTTGGTTGCTCGTGTAATTAAATGATTAGAGAAAATGTGAAACGTTACGAAAGAATGTTAAGAGTTAGGTAATCTTGGTCTGCGTTACGCTTCGCTTGCACGCTTTCAATGGATCTTAAGTGTTCTTTGTTTTGTCCCATTGTCTAAGAAATCTAGAAGAAATTGGATATTTTTATGATTTTATATTGGTGGTTGTTGGGCGCGTTACATAAAAGTAAAGGAAAAAGTATTTTTTCAAATAAATTTTATTACGAAAGGATGTTAGAATAAAGAATGAAATAAGTTCGATGTTAAGAATGAGAAAAAGAAATAGTGAAAGCTATTTAATTGTAAGACACGTGTAATTAACAATTTTAGAGTGATATACATAGTGCAAGTATAAATTTCTTGTTTTAGTTTCCCCCAAAAATAAAAATTTAATTGGTTAAGGTTAAATGATTTAAATGGCCAAGCTATTGTTTACAAAAGAATACGTTGAATCGCTTCAAGATAATAAACTACATACGCAGAACCGCTAAACATCATCTTTTAGCAGCACATTTAAACAGTTTTACAATTTATTTTTGAATAAAGCTTTAAAAGATCGATGTTTATATAACATTTTTTTCTTATTTTTGTGCGTAGAATACGCTCACGAAGCTTATACGATGAAATTATAAACACTCTGTATATTTAGTCGATCAAAAAGTTAATAGCATTTTTGTCAATAATTTTTACACATGTAATATTTTTTATTTTATGTATTGTTACATAATTATATAAATAATATAAATATGTACTTCTACATACAAGAAAATCACATAATCAAGGTTCCATTTTTTGGTATGTTTCCGATTAAGGTCACTTTTCTAATCAGTGAGAAAATTCCAATCGTTCATCTTCGTCTAAACGCATAAAGATTAGTTGCAACGTGTAAGTTGAAAATAACTGTAAACAACAACCGCAAAGATCAGGGTCGTAGTTAACTGGCTCCCTCACGAAGGACGTTTTTACGTTCACAAAGTAGGTGTTCTGTTCTTTGGTAAAGAGAGATCGTGGTTGGTTGAAGAAGTCGAAGAAGAAAAAGAAGAAGAAGAAGAAAAGGATAATAAGAAGAAAAAGAAAAAGGAGGTGGAAGATGGGGAGAGTGAGGATGAAGCTCGTAAAACGGAGATGTAACGTGACTGACGCCTTTGTGCGTTCCGTTGTGTTTCCTTCGGACAGGCCGACACACCGTGTATCCCGGAGTGCAGCGTACGGTGCAATGCGTATGCTCGTACATACGTCATGCTCGCGTTTATTTCGAGAGAGAGAAGATCGAGAGGCTGGACCCATGCCGTGGCTTATCTTTAAGCTTCCCTCACAATTGTATGCATCTTGATTTTCAAATCTTTTCATATAAAACATTTGTGAAGATAATTATGACACTGGGATATTACAGTAAAATAATTGATATGTTGGATTTTATAATTTACTTTATATATATTACAATTGTATAATTTAATTAAAATAAATCATAAAATCAATTGCTTTACGATTCTTCGATCTAGCCCCTTTAATTATTATTATCGGCACATTTATTGCAGCTACTTCGACTATTACATTTTAATAAAGTTAGAAATTCATAATTAAAATAGTATTAATAAAGATAAAAATTATGGTTATTATAAATTCTTTTGATATAACGAGCAATTATAAGAATGGTTTATAAAATATCGTTAGGTGTTTTAAGTAAATTATCTATGTAAATTCAATATAATAATTATTTCCTCGTTTACGTGTGTTGATTAAAGAAGAACAAAAAAAAAAAGAGGAAGTTTCTTTGCAAATAAGTCGATGATTCACGCTCAACTTCTTTGATTAATTCCACGATTATGATCTTTTTCAAACTATATTATTATATCTAATATTGCACAATATTTTATTAAGATGTTGTGTATATGTGCGTAAGGAAGAAAGACAGACAGAGAGAGAGAGAGAGAGAGAGAGAGAGAGAGAGAAATAAATTCATACGCAAAGAAGATACTCGCCAGATCAAATTTAAAATGCAGAAGCTCTTGAAACGTTCTCGATTCAAGGCAAATGATTACGTATGGATAGAGATGACACGATAACGATGAAATAATTTTTCGATTTAAATGCCTCGTATCAACGCTCTAACGAATGTTTCTTTTTTTTTCTCGAAACCACTTTATATTGATATATATTATTTATTGATCTATGCATAAATATATTAGATTATTTCAAAAATTTCAAAGTACATGTATAATATTTTTGATTTTAGGATTACATGAACTATATTATTTTTTACAATATTAATTTAATATATCTAGAACAGAATGAATCATGTCTAACTCAAATATAAAAAAAAAAAAAAAAATAAACCAAGAAAAAAGGAAAAAATTCATGAAACGATCTAATTACACAAAAACTTTGGTGAGCTTCGTTTGAGTATAATAAAAATGTTATTTTTCGACGTCTTTCAACTTCTATAATAACATTGATCGATATATCGAGATGAAAGTTATCAACTATAGGGAAAGTTGGAGTGACGCGGGGATAGAATACGTAAATTTTCGTTAGACGATGTTTCTGCAAAGCAAGATAACGCACGACTTGTATTCTTAGTCATGGGCTCTGTGAAGTTAGCTTTAAGTTCGCCGTAAGTATACATCGGTGTAAGTCGAATATGCACTTTTTAACGGTCAAACTGTAAATACGCTTCCGTGCAAGAGAACGGATACTCTTGGTGGTAGTCCTCGTTATTTGCAAAAGCTCGTCGAAATATTACCAACGTTTCGAACAGAGAAAAGAACTACGCTCGTAAAAAGGCAACAGTTTCTTAAGATCTACTGCTGACTAGAAATGAAGAAAGAAAGAAAGAAAAATATTCCTTTTTTTTTTCCTTGTTTCTTTCTTTCTTTAACTCTTTTAAAGTTAAAATCGTTCGAGGAATCGTTGAAATGCTAATTTGTTATGCGAAATATTCTTCTTAAATTTAGATCTATTACCTGTGATGTCTTATCGTCGACCTCCCAAATGTTTTCCCTTTGCACGCAGATGTTCATGTTGCGGAAGAAAGAAAGAGAGTGAGAGAGAAAACATGAACGTAAACGTGAACGAAAACGAGAACGAGAACGAGAACGAGAACGAACTTACATTAGAAACGTTCTGGAATTTACATCGTTTTTGGTCTTTGACACAACGGGTCTCTTTCATTCCGTAAATCTTACAAAGATATCCTATCTCACCGGTTAGACTCTTTACAAATAACTACAAGTTCTCATCTGTTGATTCGTTTTGAGTTTCTTTTCTACGAATGTGTAACATCCATTCGTTTCTCGCTTTTTCCAGCGAGCATACGTATATGTATTTACGTAGTTGTAGATAAAAAAGATATATAATAAGTACATAGAAAAAAATGGAGAAAAAAGAAAAAAAGAGTTCTTAGCTATTATGTATATTTTTATATATTTAAAATTACTTTTTATAAATATTATTACAATAATTATTTTATTAAAATATATTGTGTAATAATTGTGTATTATCAAAATTATATATATATATATAACTTATATAAACAAGAGAATATGGGAGGGAAAGAGAGAAGTACAGAGAAAGAAAAAGAGAAGTTATTTTTCCAATAAGAAAAAAAATATATGATTAAAATTGAAAGTTCTATTATTTTAAAAAATATGATATTTAATATATCTCTACAGAATAAATATTAAAATCAGATCTTTAAGAAAAACTATCGGCTTCTAGAGGATGGTAATTCGATCGTTTATTACAAGCAAGGACAACCCTTGTTCACGAAGGAACTCCGTTCTGCATATCCCATTCTGTCGAAATGCCGCAAAAAACTCAACTCGGTTATCGTGCCAAACACCTGCCGTTCGATGTTTTTGTGGATACCGAAGCCTAGACCTGATTGCCAATACCTACTACCTACTATATTTATTCATATACGATAGAAACTTTTTCAAAAATTTATTATAATCATCGATATTGAATATTTACACGGTAAATCTTATTTTTTTTTATAAATTGTTATGACTCAAATAAAAAAAATTTTGCTAATAACTATAAATTTACATAAATGATTTTTCTTTTCTTTTCCAAGTTTTAATAATACATATTCTTTTACAAATAAAATAAAAAGAAAAATATATTAAGATCTTTATTCGGATGTTATATAAATTGATCTACTAAATCATATAATTCTATTTTCTATGAAAACAAAAGTTAAATGAATATGCGAATAGAAAATAAAGATATACAAACTTGTCGCAAACAAAAACATGAGTAATGCACTTTAACGAGCAGTCTCGTATTTCTTACAGTTTCGTCGATGAGTACATCAGCGAAATATCGAGAATAAATTCCAAATTGGCTGAACACGAATGATAAAGTTTGCATCCAAAAGAATTCTCTAATGTTCGGCTTTACTCAAATAAATATATAAATAAATAAATAAATAAATAAATAAATAAATAAATAAATAAATATATACATACATAATTACATGGAAGAAGACAAATTAATTTCAAGATGACAATGAAAAATGAGATTTGTGGTTAATATAAAAAGTATAGACACATATAAGCAGGAAAGGGACAAGGAAATACAAAAAAAGAAAAAGAAAGAAAGAGAGAGAGAGAGAGAGAGAGAGAGAGAGAGAGAGAGAGAGAGAATCGTTATGCAACGTAGCTGTTTCTATTTCTCGGTAAATCATTAGCATACTGTTCTGTTTTCACTTAGGGCGTGTCTCTAACGACGAGCGTGCAATGAAAAAGAGAAGGATAGATAAATTGATAGAAAAAGAAAGGAAAAAAGAGAGAGAAAGGGATGGAGGGAGAGAGAGAGAGAGAGAGAGAGAGGGAGATGGATGTTGAGTCGCTCAAGTGTATCGAAGAGAGACATTAGAAATAGAGAAACCAATGGGTAGATAAATAGAAGAAGAAGAAGAAGAAGAAGAAGAAAGAGATAGGAGTTTGAACTCATCGCTACTGTTTCTATACACTTTTCAAGCCCCAAGTGCAAGCACGTNTATCGAACTATCGATATATCGATCTATCGAACTATCGATATATCGATCTATCGAACTATCGATATGTCGAACAATCGATATATCGAACTATCGTTAAATCGATCTCTCGAACTTCGATATATCGAACTTTGACATATCGATCTATCGAACTGTCGATATATCGATCTGTCAAACTTCGATTCGAGAAGTAGAAGAAGAATAAAAAGAAAAAAAATGTGGGTTTATATAGAAACGTATAGTATAATAATAAAGAAAGATAGAAAGAGAAGGAGAAAAAAAGAAAAGCAGTTATCTTTTTCTAATCGGTGAGGGATGGGGAGGGGGAGGTAGCACAATAATAAATGATAGTTTAATTTTCCTCTTGAGATAAGAATCCAAACCCATTTCTCAATTCAAAGTAGGTACATATAGAATTTATTTATTTAATTTTTATAATTGGATAACTTTCAATATTTGTACTTTTTATTTAATAAATATCAAATAATTAATATTAAATATTTTACTTTCTATTTGAATGACAGAGAAAATTATTTTATTATTAACAACAAAATAATATTTTTTTTAATTATATAACATTATTGTAAAAATTACTTCAATTACATTATTCCACAATATTATAGGAAAGAAATTGATTTAATTTTGATAAGTATTCTCACACTTTAAGGGCGGGGTAAGGGTTTTCACTTTCGAAAAATCGATTTTTTTTTGTTGTCTTATCATATTGTTTAACATTTCAAGAATATATCCTTAAAATTTGAATCTGATCTATGCAATATTCTTGAAGTTATTGTCACATTAGTCTCGGGGCCTTTCACGCTCTAACTCTAACAGCTACGGTCGTTCGGAATACCAGTGCAGCTGTCGAACAGTTTATTCATTACTATTGTCCTAACCCATTATCTAGTTTTAGAAATATTTTATTTAGTAAAGGAAGGTAACTAAAGCCATAAAGATATATTTTATATTTGTATGTATACTATACATTACAATATTTTAAAGCAAGAAACGAGCGTCAGTTTGTCGTTGTACGTTTGACCGTGCGCTTGTCATTGTAGAATTTTTTCAAAAAAATTTTTGTACAAAAATACCGAAAGTAAGCCAAGTTTCGAGAGAAGACCGACAAAGTGGAAGGATTTATTTGTGTAGATCAAGAAAAAGGTTTAATCCGAATAAAATAATTAAAGATGAGGTTACCACAAAAAGTGCTTCATCGAAGAAAATCAAGCTAAATACCAGTGCAAGTGTACCAGAAGACGTTGAAAAGAGGCTGAAGACATCGACAATGTCGCAGGAAGTTTGCTGTATTGAGCTGGAATCGATGATTCTGTGTAAGTTGGAAAAAAAATTTTTTTCTTCACTTTTTTAGTTCATAAACTTTGAACGCGTTTTTCTCAAAACTACTTTTTCAAAGTCCGTGTTCACTGCCATTTAAAAACTACTCGACCGATTCATTTCAAACTTTGTACACATTTTCTACATATAAAATACCTCCCCCCTACGTTTAGTAAAATTTTTTGTTTTACATTAAGGGTGTTTCCCACCCACAAAATAGCGGAAATTTTCGTGGAAAATAACGGTTCACACTTTAGATGGCCGCCAAAAATTTTTAAATTAAAAAAAAAATAATCAGAAAACGTAGGGGGGAGGATTTGATTATAATTTGACTAAATTTTCATGGTTTTTCATTTTCAGATAATTCTCGGCCGAGTTACAGTGAACACCGCAAATTGTTTTTTTTTCAAGACGCTCTGGGGGAAGCTCTGCTACGGGCTAATGCTTCAATATTTCTGCATGAAAAATTTACAGAACATTGTCAAAACTATGCTCAATAATGTATAGAAGGTTTGAATAAAATTGCTCAATCCATATTTGAGAAAAAAAATCGGAAAAAAAGTGTTTTTTTTTTACGCTGAAACCCTTACCCCTCCCTTAATCGCCGATGTCGAGTTATTCTTGAGAATCTTGTTTTTATATAAACAATAGTAAAACAAAAAGTTGTCTAACACTCGATAATAGTAGCACACAAAAATTTCCTTAATTCTTGTTTTTATATTATATTTATATAAATATTTTCTATAATATTTTTAATATATAATAATTTTGTCTATCAAAGAGCATAAAAACTAGTTATTAGGAATAAAAAAAGACAAACAAATATAATTCGAAGATTCGCCCAGTTTACTAATCGAACAAAATTAAAGGATAACAGGCAAGGAGAGAATCAGAAGATTTTCTCCCACGATTAGAAGGATCGTAATCGACGTAGCGTTTTAATAGATCAAACCTCGAAGGTTTCGTTTAGTCTTTCTTTTCCTTTACCGTCATTAATCTTTCTTCGTTTTTTATCTTTTTCTTTTAATTCAACACAAGAGAATTCGTAGATGCGCAGAAAATACGACTTCTTCCTTCCATTTCGTTCTGATCACCGATCTGTGATTCCTCTTCCCTTTCAAGTACTTTTCGAATCTTTACTCTTGTCCTGCGTTCTCTTCTTTTCCTTCCTCGAGGCTATTGTCTTTGAGAATTTCAACGCTTCTTTAACAGGCGAAATCTAAAAAAGTGATCTCATGCTGCTTTCTTTTTCTTTTTTAAACAGATAAGCACCTTTCATGCATATCCAAGTTAGTGAACACTTTTGAAACTTTACTGTACGTAAAATTTGATGTTTCTTAAATTTGGTTTTAAAATAAATATATTCTTAATAACATAATAAACATAATCATAGAATAAAAATCTTGATTTTAATTTAATAAACAAAAACTATTCAAATTACAGTGTGATTTGTCATTCTTATGTATAGGTAAATTTGAGATAATTAAACGATTTTAAAATTTAATCAAATAATTTTGAAATACAACTTAAGACAAATAATTCAATCAAAAGAAAATTTTAATTTATAAATATGACGAAAAGAAAATCATTTAATATCATGATCGTATTTAATGTTGCAGAGATTGTAAAAAGAAAGTAAATATATCGCCAAGAAAAAGAACAAGTTGGTGAAAATGCATTAGGAAAAACTAAGAGAATCGATTATCGTTAAAAGAAAACAAAAAAGAAAAAAGAAAATGATTCATGCCCGTTCCACTCACAAGGCACTAACTTCTTTTTCTACTACTTTGGTCTTTCATAGTTTTTTTTTTTTTTTTTTTAATATTTCTATCGGATTCGAGCGATCTTCCTGAGCAAAGCTGGAACGACGAAAGGATCGACGTAACGATTCGTGTCCGGTCGACGCCGCAATAAAGGGAACACATGCATACACATATATTATACACACAAGAAAAGCACATAGAAACATAGTAACATATATATGTAATTTACAAAGAAATGCACACCCACGCGTGAATACAATTTTTATCGAGGAAAGTTGTTTCTGTGACTTCCTGCGAAAAGCACCCAAGCAAATCGAAAATATCGCTTAGAAACGAAATTTGTTTTTTCCCATTAAAAAAAAAAAAAAAAGAATATGATCGTTCTCATTTGATTTGCTCGAATAATTCTTCGCTCGACATCTGTCGTGTTTATTTCGTGATCGGAAAAACACGGGCGCGCGCGCACGTGGCTTTGTTTTTATTTTTCTTAATCCTATTTAATCCTCTCTTTTGTTTTGCATTTCTGCTAACAAAATTATTTAAACGAAACGTAAAACTAGTATGAATATATTATAAATTTAATTAATATATTCATTATAAATATATAATTTATTATCTTATATTAAATATAAATTAACTTTATTAAATTAGAAATATAATTTGTACTTAATATTGGTAAACATTAATAATTTTATATGAAAAATATTATTGAAAGATTAATTTTAAAATAAAAATCTACTAAAAATCAAACGGAGATATATAAATTAAACGTTACATGACTTTATAAAGAATTAAACACGAATTTGAAGTCACCCAACTGACGAAAATTGGCGATTAATAATAGCACGTAAGAGAAACAAGCTTCCGTGCGAGCAACACCGTGAAAAATCGTGATCCTACTGCGTAATGATTACGAGCGATTCATGATGGTCTCATTAAAAGGATAAAACGCTTGATGTAGAAAAAAGAAAGATCGCAGAAAAGATCCTTGATTAATCGCTCGCATTCAGGATGCAAAAGAAAATCATATGAAGAAATAATCATCCGTTCGAGAACATCTGTCGAAGAAGCAGTTTAAAAATTTATCCCATTTAAGCAAGTAAAATTACGATTAATGTTTTTTTATTATTTCCTCTTTATCTTATACATGAATTTTTTTTCTCATATAATATATACATATATATATATATCCAACAGTGATTACATTGACCCCTTTTTAATATAATGTAACTCACAAAATAAAATTACAATTATCTGAAGATTAATGATAATGCTAAATATATTTCACATTATACAATATTGTTTTATTAGATAGATCAAAATTAAGATAAAAATATACGATTTATAAACAAATTAATCGTAATCAATGATTTGATACACTAAACACAAGATTTAATAAAAAGAAACGTTAATGATAATTAAATGGATAGTTCAGTTTAGTGTATATTAGAGCTGAATTAGTGGTGAGAATCTCGTGATATTAAAGAAGTTCATGTTTACGGGCATTTATAGGTAAAGCTTTCACTGCCGATTGTCGGTAAGCTATAACAGGAGAAAGAGAAAGAGAGAAAGAGAGAAAGAGAGAGAGAGAGAGAGAGAAAGAGGGCGATATACATAAATAGATAACATTCGAGTCACGACAAATCCTTCGTTTCAGCCTCGATCAACGACGTATAGCATGATGCAACTTTGCATTTGCATCGATTGCCCTGCAACTTCTTGATTCAAAAATAATGTAAATTCATGTAAACGAAAAAAGAAAATTAAAATGAAGATTAATTTATTTACCAAACTGTTTCCAACTAGCTTCGACATTGACTCGGTTTATTTATTATATTTACGTTACCACGATCATAAAATTCGTTGCATACTAATCATAGATACTTGCTATAGTCGCAAAAATTATATCTTTTTTTTTTTTTACCAAACTTCTTCTCTCATAAGTTTTTAAATTTTATGGTACCAGAGGTTATGGTTGAATTTACTGTTATAACGTCGTCCATAAAGTAGCATGAATATATAGACTCATCATAGTTGCCTCTAAAACATGCAAATATATATACATATGTGAATACTACACACACAAACACATATCTACATATATTTATATGCATACGTGCTGATGCAAAGACGTGAGCCAATATTACTCAACTTATTAATTTATACTGACGAACGTAACGACGTGTGAGAATGAAAGAAAAATGTGTATCTCTTTCTCTCTCTTTCTTGACAATAGACATAAAAAAGCCATAATTTAAATTCGCTAAGAATAAACCTATGGAAGATTTCGCATCTAAAGTTTATCGATCTCCGTTTCGTAGGTAAGTATTATAAAATCCTTTCTCCCAACTACGAAACACACATATCGGCTTACGTCATGTTGGTTTCAATGACCCTAACAGAGAAGGTTTGTGACTAATTGTAGGTATGCCTTAATATACGTGTACGTATGTGTTCATATGCGGTTCAAATGAGAAAAACAAATTATTGTTCTAAGTTAAAATAAATTACTTTCAATAGATCATAAGAAAAATTGTGAATGAACGTATATATTTAAATGTATATCATCATTTCATTCCTCTTTCTTTCTATGCTTATCTTTATTCTTTATCTCGTTATTCGATCGTAATGTACTTTGCAACCAATACTTTTATCTTCGTGATACGATAGAACATCATTACTCCAAAGCCATCAGATTTAAATGTTATGAATTTAATATATCAAGGCATCGAATTAATTGCTATACCTAATATTTGTTTGTCGCATCAATAATCGATCTCTCATACGATAATATAAAATATATAAACGATGTGAATTAAGATAAAAACGGGAATTTGTCGATGATGAATTATTTGCCGAAGAGAAAAAAATAAAATTAATTATCGAATTGATCACGAACGTTTTTTTTTTTTTTAAAAGAAAGGAAAATAAATTATCGTTTTTAATCGATCACGTGAAATGGTATAAAATAAAATAAAGAAAAATAATATTAATAAATGTAATTGAAAGAAAATCAAATATATGAATATGATGTGATAGATAATGTGAGAAAATGAGATAAAATTGAATTTTGATTGTATAAATGTTCATCGATAATTGTGAGTTGATTATCGAAAATAAGTTATACTACGTAAAGGTATTCAAAGAGAGCCCTTGCTCCAACTCATGGATCATGGAGAGCAGCTGAAGCGAATAAGTATATGTATACTGAACAAGACTTGCTCGAGGGCGTATAAGAGTACAGGCGAATGCAGCTGCATCACATCGTGCTTGAAAAGAGTAGCCAAATTATAACAAAGCCGAGCACAGTCCGATACAAGAGCATTTAAATCCTCGATTTTTCATTCTATCTACAGAATAAACCGTAAGATTTATTAAATCAATATGTGGATTGAATTCAAATGTTTTCCTTTACGATTATGTCTATTAACAAAAGTTTTTTCAATCATAAAAGAAATATTAAAGAAGTATTTATAAAAAGTGTTGAAGAAAAAATGTAAAAAAAAAAATGTCTACAGTAAAAAACTTTTAATAGAGAGATTATGATAATAGGCAAGTCGAGTATTTAAGTAATAAATCATATAAAATAAAATCATGTAAAATATATTAAAGAAATGCATACTTTATAAGCTTGAATACCATCGAAAAATATTACAATTCTATAATCCACATTTATTTTTAAATAAAGTTTAATTGAATGAACGCAGAAATAATTTATTCAACGTTTTAATAAATTTAGTTTTATCGGAGAAAGATAACAAAAACAAAATAAACGACGAATAAAACAAAAGAATTTAAAAACAAAAAGATATAATCGAGTGTTTTATTAACAATCATTTGATAGGAAAATCTTCATAGTACTCGCGTTTCTCGTCGAAGTCTCCGAGTTCATGTGAGCCTATCGAATAAAGCCGCGACTCGCGAAGCGACATACTGAAATAGAAAGGCCGAGGAAGAAGGTATGTATGCACATAAGAGAGAAAGAGTAAGAAAGAGAGAGAGAGAGAGAGAAAGAAGTTTGCGTTGACCCAGAAAATTAAATCGAGTTGTACATAGGAAACAGTGCAAATCCATATCGTTCTTACGGCTTCTCTATGTAATCACAACTGTAATTCACCTATTGGGATCATCGGTATATTTAACAATGAGATTTTATCATGAGTATCTACTTATGTATGTTCTCAAACAAAGATAAATACATTTGCGATGCAAATCCAATGTAACTTTTCTACTTTTGACCGATACATTCGACCCTGAGAACTTTCTTAATTACGTGCATGGATTGAAAAGTTTTAAATGTAACATTGAAACAATCCTTTTTTATTTAAATTCATTTTTATTTTTCTACATAGTCTCAAAACTTGTTAACCCATCCTCGTATATTATTCGATAATTGTAATTGTACACTAATTTTTAATGTATTATTTTTATCGTTTACGTTTTATTTTTTAACATAAATAATTGTAATATAAAATAAATCATGAATTCAATTTTGACAATTTTTTTACATATATTATTGTTGACACTGTCACTATATTCCCGATACAATTGATTACGTTCTTCATTAATAGCTATTTTAAGAAGCTAAGTTGCTTAAAACTAATAATTATGCTTGATACATTATGAAACCATTCTAAATAAGATCAGAATTTATAATCATCATCCTAAAGGAATGCCGTTTATTAAATAACGATTAATAGAAAAGTTAAACAAGATCTACACAGTAGGAGATCGATGACTAATCTATCGATGAAAGTGATTCTACCTGATGAGAAATGCGTCATTCGGAAGGATCATTGATAACATGTTTGATTCACTTGAGTCAATGGAATAAAAATTTTCTTTAATATTCATATAATATACATGTCCGCGAAAGCTCCAAAGCCGTTAATGTACACATTACCTTGCTAATCTGCAGAATAACTGATTTTAGCGGAAACATATNCGTGCAATGAAAAAGAGAAGGATAGATAAATTGATAGAAAAAGAAAGGAAAAAAGAGAGAGAAAGGGATGGAGGGAGAGAGAGAGAGAGAGAGAGAGAGGGAGATGGATGTTGAGTCGCTCAAGTGTATCGAAGAGAGACATTAGAAATAGAGAAACCAATGGGTAGATAAATAGAAGAAGAAGAAGAAGAAGAAGAAGAAAGAGATAGGAGTTTGAACTCATCGCTACTGTTTCTATACACTTTTCAAGCCCCAAGTGCAAGCACGTTCTCTTGGCAAGACAAGAAACTGAACGGAACGACGTGCATTTAGCACAAACGACGACGACGACGAGGTTTGCCTTGATAGTTGATGTAAGTAAGTACGTATATATACAGCACTGCAACCAAGATTGCTTTCGAATTGCAAAGTAATGTTGGGACGACACGCTCCCTGACAACCCTGAGACAATCTTTCTCGATATTATTACGCATATTGTACGACGATTATGTATTCTCGATAAGTTCAAAGAAGTAGCGATGATGATATATACGTGGGCGGGTTGAAAAGTCTTTAGCTTAAAATAGAAATAATTTCTTTTCGATCAAATTTACTTTTATTTCTTGACATTAATCTCGAAACTTTTAGAAAAGAATAAGCACAAAACTTTTCAACCAATCTTTGTATAATTTTTGTATTTTTAAAGATAAGAATGTCATTTCAAAGGAAATCACCTTTTTGATCTTTTTCATTCTTAATTAATTAACATTGACTTTAGTTTACTTATAGATAGGTAAATATATTTTTATGAAAACAGGAGACTCAGGAAAAGCAATTTTCTTTTTATATAATAAATGTTTCATTAAACAAGACTTTTCAATTTTATAAAATATGTACGCGATTATAAGAGAAGTAATATTAAAAATAACAAGAAATTTACTTATTTGTAAGATTAATTAAATTTATATTATAAGCTAGCAATAAGTCGACTGTCCTTTGATAGTCGTAATAATTAAATTTTACTCCGTGTTGTAGTACGCTCTTCCTTACGATTATTAAATTTAAATGAAACAAAAAAAAATATCTGAAATAATGAAAAAGAATAATAATTATAAATTCTTCTATTATTAATAATTATTCTAATTTTTTTATGAGATAAATTCAAGTTTGTAAAGCTTAATTATCTATAAAGTAAAAAATGAAAATAACACGATCATGATTACTTCGATCGATTAATTTCTTTGCTAACGAAATACGATACATTAGAGCATTGACCCTCTTTCTTCTTCTACTCCACCTCCCTCTCCTCCCCCTCTTTCTCCTTCACGATGGAAATCGAGGATCGTGAGGAGTACTTGGCATCCGTCCACGAGTACGAGAGGTCGATGCACACGCTCCCTTTTCTACACCTTCTTCTTTTTCTCCAGTGGAAATACATCGTGCCTTTGGATTTATGCGTTAGAAAGACCCCGGCGCGTATAATGCGAACCAAGAGAATTTCCCTTTAATGCCTACCGATAGTTACCCTCCTTCCTTCTTATGATAATTTCTCTTTACAAGTCGGTATTCATCGTAGGCGTGCAGGCGCCACGATTTTCTCTTTACCGTCGAACTATGTCTTATAATCTAACGTGAATTATAAACAAATTTTTATTCGAGTTGTTCAATCGATCGAGATCGTCAAAATGTAAATAGTTATGCATACTCATTTTAAAAACATATTCTATTTATAGGTACATAATTATAATTTATAAATAACAAATACTTAAATATCGATAAATAGTTTTGAATAAATAGGATATGTAAGGTGGGCTAAAAAATTTGGAATCTTACCTTAGAAACAATTTTTTTTTTCGATTCAGCTCATTTTTATTGAAAAACAAATTTTTAGCTTTTTATTGAGTATGCGCAAGAGTGAACAAAATGTAGAAATAACTCTCTTCTCGCGCTCGAAACAACTTCACAAAATTTTTAAATTTATCGAAGTTTGTTCTATGAATTTAACAAAAAAAATCGTAAATATCATACATCTCGAAAAAAAAATGGAGGTAACAACTCGAATTAAAAAAAGAAATTTTTTTATAAAAACAAAGAGGTCGTGTATATATGCCCCTCATGCATTTATATTTTATAAATAATATTAACTTACATATGAATTATAAATTATAACAAAGAAATTCATGAAATAATGAAATTGAAGACAAATAATATTTCTAAATATATATTATAATATTTAATAAGTATCTTTTTTTTGCTAGAAAGAAGTTAAAAACTTTCCTAGACATGAAATGTCAAGTCTCCTTCGCGTAACTATAATCAATGTAACCTAAAATCTTATCGCTTATCTCTCATATCAACACTCGAAAATAAAACTCTCTTGGATTATACATATATCTATATATACATATTTTTTTTTCTTCTTTCCTCGACTGGTATCATTATCGCGACATGTAGTTTTTGATCGATCCGTCTTCGGGTATGTACGTTTTATCTATGACGAATATTTACAGGTAAATAACGTAATTTAAAAGACGTCGATAATAATAAACGTCGGTCACCGTAATATTATGTTTCGCTTTGAACCGAGCAATTAGGTGAGATTTCTTCAAGAGACCGAGATCGTAAATCGCGAATTCTCATCGCTGCTATTTCAAACGTTATTACGCTCTTCTCCGCATCGTTTCCGCGACTAACTCGTCTCTAATACATATACATATACATATCAATATATATGCATACATATATATAAAGTGTATACGTGTGTTTATTTCTTTTTTCTAATCCTATCTTCTCTCTTAAAGAAACACGAGACTGGTTTAGTCTGTATGCCGGTGACAGGAAACGGATGAGATTAAACGCAGGAGTAAATAAACGTTGAATTATCCTGTCTTCTGTTTTCTATCTTTTTCTTTTAATCTCTATCTCTTTTTCAATAAATATTTTTGTTCTAAATGTTTACATAATTAATGGTCTCTTTTTTTGTTAATTAGGTTTAATAAAAAAAAATGAGGTTAAATAAATTAATATTAAATTATTCTGTCTTTTATCTCGTAACTTTGTTTTTTTATTTCTATTTTCTCTTCCAATTATTATCTTTATTTTCAATTTTCACATATTTAAATTTTGACTATATTTTTTTTTATTTACTAAATTTGATTAAATATGAGAGTAAATAAACGACGAAATATCTTATCTTCTATTTCTCTTTCCCTAATCCTGTTTTTTATTAAATATTTTAGATTTGAATTTATACATGTCAAAATGCGTATCATCGTTCGTTAATATTTTTACTATTTTTTTTTTTAACTCATAGGAATGTAATTTAAGTAATTGAATATTTACATATGTAACTATATATACATAAATTTGGATTAATCAAACTAATGTTATTTTGTTTTGTTTTATTTACGATTGGGTGAAGAACGAAAGAAGGAAAAATAGTAAAAATGAACAAAGGACAGAAAATCTTATCGTTCGTCCAAATCCAGTGGATCATTGGCACGCTCAAAAGGAATAAACAGGAAATTAGATAAATGTGGGACGCGTGCATGTTATTCCTTGCAAGTTGCGAGCATTCGTAATTTACGATTGTATAATATGCTATACGTAACAACGTACTGACAATATACTGTAACATATTATACGAAAGTTCAAAGTCCGAGGATTTTCAGAAAGGAAAAGAAAGAGATAGAGAGAGAGAGATTCTATGATAATAATTATATACTGTCGTGATGCCATAAATATACATTTTTTATACTCATACAATTAACCATTCGTTCATAAAATTTTTTCAATGAAATCTTGTAATTTCTTACTAATGACTAGAAATAGAAAAAAAGCGTACTGGCAAAAAATGTTAAAATAAAAATCAGAATAACTTCGAAAGCATAAATTTGTCAAATACGTCACAGCAAATTATTTTTCAAACAATCGAAGATTTATATATATATATATATATATATGCGTGTTCATGAGTATGAAGTTTCTTCGACAAAGTTGTTCGAAGCCAACGAAAGCACGAGCAACGTGGCATGAACGATTCACGAAGCGTATCGGAACGTACTCGGCTTCATGCAAGTTTTCTTATTCTAAATTGAAGGGTTTCCTATCGAAAGCTTAGGTTTCCTGTACGATGACTTGATTGTAAGAGAAAATGAATGCGTCGGGAAAAATAGAAATAATTATGATTCCTCGCCACGTTCATGAACGATACTACTGATTGTGAGAGAAAAATAATGAGGATAAATAAAAAAAAATAAATACTTAGAAAGAAAGACAGAAGAAAACAGAAAAAGAAGAACCAAATAGAAAGAAAATAGAATGAGAGAGAGATAGAGAGAGAGAGAGAGAGAGAAAAGTCTTGGAGATGCATTTGAATACAATGCAACACGAGGGACTCGCTTGTTTCTTCTTATTCCCACATACATGCTAGAAAAAAAGAAAAACAGAGACAGAGATAGAAAGGAGAAGAGAAATAGATAGACTCTCTCGAATGGATAGATATTATAGAATAAGCAAAAAGACAGAGAGGGAGAGAGGGTCGAGGTTAACGCCAACACGAAAGGGACCCCACTCTCAACGACGAATATTCCGTGCGAATATTTCTTCGCAAATCGCGTGAATTTCCCTATGGATAGTGACTACGACGACGAAGCATCGATACTCTGTGAGTTATGTCGCTAGAGTGATATATAACTCGGAATGCAGTTTTATTCGTGGACACAGGAGTGTAACTCCGATGTTAAGGATCCCCCAATTTGAAGATTTGTTTTTAAGACTTTTATTAAGACTTCTACATTTTTTTTATTATTGTTATATTATTTTTCGTGCTTCTATTATTGTACACAGGAAATGTACTTTTCTTTTCATTCCTATATTATTTAAAATTGTTAATATTGTACTAATACGAGTATGATATAGTATTGTATAGGATAAGTTATGAACTTTTTTTTATTAAGTTGATTGTTAGACTATACGGTATTTAAAATTAAAAATTCAATACGCTTGTTAGTTCAAAACGTTCGAATGAAATTAATCTCACGTTACTTCTAATTGCGTTTGGATTCCGTGATCGGTCAGAACTTTAAGAAACAACGCGAGAAATAATAAAAAGAAAACAGATAGAAGTCGAAAGGACATTACCGTTCGCACGATACGTCGTTGCGAGTGTTCCAGATTTCAAAATAAATATCGTTTATTAACGCGTATATATGACGTGGAAATAAGAAGCAGGTAAGTACAATGATTGGATTAGAAATTGTTGAAACACGACGAAGTACAATACTTAACTTTATATATTCTCCCTTGGTATAATAATGATCTTATATTAAATGTAAAACTATAGAGTGTCAATATTTATGGTATTGGATTAATGTTAAAAAATGAAAAATATTGATTATATAATATTTTTGGCTTTTTACTCTCCCTTTTACGTGCTCGAGTTACTACCTTACTATACACCTTCTAATACTATTCAATATACATTTATATACAAATGTAACGATAATTAAAAAACTATTAAGTATAGAATGGCCTTTTTCTAAAATCGAATTGGTTCTCTAAAGTCGTTTATCTAAAGTCCAAGTTGGTATTCCTGAAAAGATGTTTTTTTTTTTAACCATAATTAGAAGTATTTTTCTTTTCTTTGTTCAGCGTCATCTGCGTGGTAAAAGAACCGAACCGTCCTTTAACTTCAGAGATCCGATACGAAAAATAGATGGGCAGTTTAGCCTCGTCACGAGAGGTATATCCTTTGTGTTCCTCGAACGCAAGAGATGTTGATGTACAGCCCTGAACACCGGAAGTTCTCCTTCTCTTCTCAACTGCCCTTTCTTGCACGATCCGACGAGTTACCTTCGACTTAAGTATTACTTGTACACATCATTTTAAATCATTTAGGTTAGCATGTTTTATGGGGAAAGAAAAGCATACATATATCGATCTATCGAACAATCAATATATCGCATAATCAATATATCGATCTATCGAACAATCGATATATCGAAGTATCGATATAGCGATCTATCGAACTTCGATATATCGATCTATCAAACAATCGATCTATCGAGCTTCGATATATCGATCTATCGAACAATCGATCTATCGATCTATCGAACTTCGATATATCGATCTATCGAACTTCGATATATCGATCTGTCGATCTTCGATATATCGATCTATCGAACT